>LPNX010682151.1:0-13028 GCA_001517045.1 Pseudotsuga menziesii | reverse complement strand
AACTCTGGTATTTAAACCAGTCTTCAATATTTCCCAATAAGTAGGATCATCCCAAGCCAGAAAATAGTTATGACTCCTGTTTAAAAAATTGATGGTAGCTCGAGCAAATGAACATTCAACGAAGAGATGATTGACATATTCATCAATAGTTTTGCAGAGACTACATCTGTTCGGCCCAGACCATCCTTTTTTACTCAGATTGTCCCATGTATTAATGTGGTTCTCAATGCACAACCATACAAATCATTTAATTTTTAAAGGAACATTACAATACGAAAGTCGGGAGTGTAACTTGACCGGAGAGGGAGGAAACAATGATGATACAATGAGATCATAGGCCAAGCTGGCAGAGATAGATATTGAGACCTTATTGTGCATCCAAAGAAGAGTGTCCTCGGTTTCTTGTAATATAATTCCTTCGTGAGCTAACCCCTTTACATAATCAGTCCATTGCACAACCCAGATACCATCAAGATCCAAATCAGTAGCCGATAACCAGTAAGACCGATGGTTAGAATTAGGTTCCAGATTTCGAGCTTGATTGAGATGAGAGATACCATAATCATATAGGTAGTCTCTGAGACCCTCCGGGAGCAAAAAAGTAGAGTTCAGACCCGCTCTGGTATCAATCCCAAATCTAATGCACCTACCATCACCAACCTTCCAGGACGGTTGTCTAGTAATCTAAGAGAGGGTTCTAATGAAACCATTCAAGAAGAAGGAAGTACCTTGTACAGGAAAATGTTGATTGTGTAGCCAGTCATCAACAGAGAAAATTTTAAGATATTTGTGACCAATGATGTCACTCTAGGTTCCTCTACCATTTAAGACCATCCATAGACTTTTCAATCTGAGAGACATACCAAACCATTCAATATTTTTGATGTTCCATTCACCATATTCATGGGGTTTGGAGATAGTGTGCTAGTCCACTAAGTGCATTTTCTGTCTACCTTCTATGCTACCCCAAAGAAAAGTAAATATGAAGCGTCTAAGACATCTCAAGATTGATTTTGGAATGCGATCAAGAGTAAACCAATATACCACTAACCCAGAGAGGACAAATTTGACAAGAATCAATCTTCCACCAAGTGATAGCATTCCATAAGCCCAGTTACAAATTTTTTTTCAAACATGATAATGATATTAGCTAATCCTTCCAAAGTACGATATATACTTTAGCTAGTTCTTTGCATAGTGAAGGAGAGGCCACTTCAACTTAGAGTGAGAGATTCACAATCCTTCCTCGAGATGACCATCATTGGAGTTATAAAAGGTGAAGTTGACAAAATTTTAGAGTTCCATGAAAGGAGAGCTAGATGAATAATTATTGAAGAGAATTGAAATGTTTTCCTCACTTAGGGATTACTCTAGTAATAAAAAATAAAAATAAAAAATTTCAACTTATGGAGCTGGAACTTAGTCTTGAGACATCCATGATCACATGGGAGTTGTCTAAGGAACATTTATGATAGAGGTAGCTTTCTAAAGATATTTTATAGTCTCATTTGAATGGTTTCAATGTGTTGTATCAAGCCAATTAGATGGTGCCAGAGTATGAGGCCCAATTCAGAGAGATGCCAAGGCATGCTCCTCATTTAAATACATAGAAACTAAATGTGAACACATTTTTTACAAATTGAGTATGACCATCAAGGGAAGTGTTGCTAGAGGAACACATCAAAGTCATTTGCTATGATGAAGTTCCAAACCATACTTTTTATGGCATAAAGAGGAACCAGGAGGAAATGGTATGGGGGTTATAAAGAACCAACCAAGGTGTAATTAACCACCATTCATACTTATCATACAACGTAACAATTATTTCCCTCAACATACTTAGTAGAGTAGTGCTTGAACTAATCTTTCCCAACCAAGAACACATTGAACATATTTAAAAGGAGGTTGTTGGACATGTGGAGTGACCCATTTTGAGAAATTTTACAAAGGGAGATCACTAGAGCTATATTTATTAAGAATTACACCACGGTGGGAGATGTTGGGAGAGATCACCAAACCCATATAGAAATGAACAACCATGTGCACTAGTTAACATGCTTGGAGATCACAAGTAAAAGAAAGGATGTTACTCTTTCTATTTTAATTGATCCAAGAACCACATCTGAGAGATTTATTTTACCAAATGCATTGTATAGATGTGGCTTGGTGGCTATTAGGAAATATGATTTTAACATCATTGAGATGACCTCAGGAGTCAAGTAGTGGTTTATATTGATGGATTTGTATATTGGAGTGCATGTGACTCACATAGCCCAATGATAGAAAACAATGGGATATTATGATCTAATCATAGGCATGGATTGGTTGGAGGTGCATTCAATTCTGCTAGATTACATAAGAAAGTTACTTCATTTCTTAGATGATGAAGGGAAGGAAAAGGTATTGAGAGGTACAAACATGGTTGTATCCTTGCAATTTGTATCATTATTGTAGTTGAAAATAAGTCCCAAGAAGGGCTACTAGATACATATTGTGGTGGCATAGTTTTCACTCAATATCCCATCTTGTCATAATTTCCAAATGTTTTTCTTGAAGAGTTGCATGGACTTCCTCCCAATTGTTATTTGGTTTTATTTGTTGAACCAAAGACCATATATAAGTTCCCTTATGCCCATGCTTGAATTTCATTAGTTGCAGATGCATATGAACAATTTTTTGGATTTAGAGCTAATCCAACCTAGCATGTCACCTTGGGGAACACCGATTATCTTTTGTGAGGAAGAAGGATGCATCCTAGATGTTGTGTATATATTACATACAGTTGAATATTAAGGCCACCATATATAATCAATATCCATTTCCTTATAGCTATGATTTTTTTTATTATATTAAAGGGGCCACAATGTTTTTTAGTATTGATCTATGATTGGGGTATGATAATCTATAAATAAAGGATGCAAATATCATGAAAACTGCTTTTACATTTTGATTTAAGAATTGCAGTCTTGTGGTGGTTCCTTTCAGGTTGACTAATGTGCCTATAGTATTAATGAATCTCATAAATAATGAATCTCATAAATAGTAAATTTCATAAATACCTAGACAAGTTCGTTCAGTTATTCCTTATTTCATAAGTACTTAGAAACTTTTGTTCAACTATTCCTTAATTATATATTAATCTATTCACAAAATCCAAAAGACTACTTATATTTATGCTAAGCTCTCAAAATGTTCCTTCTTTCATATCGAGATCCATTATCTTTACGCATCATTTCCTCACAATGGATCTTGAAATGATTAAGGCCATTGGAAATACGTTGACATAAATAATACATAGGATTTGCATAGTTTCATGGGTAATATGGTTTTCAATCCAACATTGGGTCATTAGGGTTTACCTAGGCCGAACCTAGCCTTGGAAAACAAATTACATTGGTGATTTCTCCATATGATGATTATGAATATTTATGATTATGATCATGAAGATTATGGTTGGGACCTGGTCTGGTCGGCTATGTGAAACTGATGGAATTCGCTTAGCCTCTCCCCAATGGGGTCCATTTACAGGAAAACAACCAAGGAGAGTGATGAAATCCTCTCTTGAAATGAAATATGTAACTAAATGCTTGTCCTTTGTCGATATGCATCGAGACTATAGAAAATTTAGTGTGAGGAACCATTTGAAAGATGCACTCAACACTCTGCATCTCGTGCGAAACCGAGAAATTATCCTAGATTCTTCTATTCATGCAATATTATCGCAGGCCTGTGTAAAAAACAAAGCTCTACCTCGAAGGAAAACAAGTTCATTCCCACATAATTCACATAGGATATGAATCCGGTGACACATTTTTAGTGAATAAGGCTTTGCTAGTATGAGCCAAGTGCAAAGTTTTGGCCGATGCTCACATGGTTTTTGGTGGACTGCTAAAGTGAAACATTGTCTTATGGACTGTCATGATTGCAGCTTATTGTAGGCATGGGCTGCATGAGGAAGTGCTATCACCATTTGATCGAACGCGGAGAGTGGGCATCCAGACAATTTCCTTCACCTTTGCCAGCATTCTCCTGGCCTGTCCAAGTTTGTTGGCTTTTAAATACGGCAAGGAATTTTTAGTGAACAAGGTTTTTCTAGTATGAGCCAAGTGTGGAGTTTTGGTCGATGTTCACATGGTTTTTGGTCAAATGCTAAAGTGAAACATTGTCTTATGGACTGTCATGATCGCAGCTTATTGCAGGCGTGGGATGCATGAGGAAGTGCTATCATAATTTGATCGAATGCGGAGAGTGGGCATCCAGCCAATTTCCTTCACCTTCGCCAGCATTCTCCCGGCCTGTCCAAGTTTGTTGGATTTTAAATACGGTAAGGAATTCCATCATGAAATAATAAGAAGTGAAGTACAATCCAATTTTTTTCTGGGAAACGGTTTTGTAGACATGTGTTGAAAAATGTGGTTTTGTAGAAGTTGCATGCAAAATGTTTGACAAAATGACTAAATAAAATTTGGTTTCATGGAATAGTATGTTTACTGGGTAAGCCCAAAATGGGTATTTCGATGAGGCTATTAAGCTCTTTCAAAAGATGCCTGAAAGGAATGTGGTGCCATGGACTGCCATGATTGCAGGATATGTGAAGAATGGGATTTTCAACAAGGCCGTGAAGCTCTTTAATGAAATGCTTGAGTGAAATGTGGTATGTTGGACTACGATGATTGCAGGGTGTGTACAATTTAGCCTAAACAAACAGAGGTATTTTTTCTGAAAACCAGCATACATAATTTAATGTAGGTGGGATTGATTTCCAAAAATAACAATGTTTTTTTTTTTCTGTTTTTGCAAAAACCTGACTAACTCAAGGTGAGAAGAAATATGCAAACCTGCAACAAAAAATTCCTTTCTCACCACGGTCAGATCAAGGTGAGTATTATATGCAACATAGTATGGCTTAGCTAGCCTTGACCAACTCAAGGTGAGGAATTTGACAATTTTAGACTTTTACATAGGTGGAGCTCATACTTATAGCCAAAGCATACGTGCTGGCATCAACTGGATCAACGATACAGTTACAACACTTCTTATTGTCCCCAACTAGATCAAAGAGCAAAATTTCCCTTAAGAAATTGTTGTAGCAGCAAGGGGATCTAACATGCATCTCTAACTACAATTTCGTTATAAATGAATGTACACATCCAACCAAAAGTGCTAGAATACAACATTATACACAATTCTGGAGAAAAGATAATGCCATGGCACTTATGTAAATAACCCCTAAAGTGAAATTGGATGTGCAAAACTTGAATCTTGTTGGTTTAAAAGAGTATATGCACACATTCACAAACATGAGAGTGAAGATAACATGGAAGATCATTTTAAAGTTCCAACAAATATATATTACAAGATGTGCATGATAGAGGTTACCCATGCAATACCTGCATACCACACTCTTTCAACTATACCATATCTTGGATACTTATAGTAATTTAACTGCCAATCCTCACATAAATATTCATTGATTCATACAGAAACATGTAATTGAATTGATTTGAAACACACTAGAATGTCCATACCATCTCTTGGACATCATTGATTTTGGGTTATGCTCAGAATGGGCGTGTTGATGAAGCTTACAAACTGTTTGAGAAGATGCCTGAGAGGAATCTAGTCTCTTCGATTGCAATGATTACAGGATATGCACAGGATGGGTGTGTTGATGAGGCTCTGAAGCTCTTTAAAAAAATGCCACTACGAAATGTGGAATCGTGTAATGCAATGATTGCAGGATATGTACATAATGGCCGAAATGAAGAGGCCTTGAAGCTTTTCCGAGAAATGCAAAGGCATGACATGAAGACAAACTCAATGACTCTTGCTAGTGTTATTGCAGCATGTGTTGATCTGGTAGCATTGGAACGGGACTTGGAGATCCATGAGAAGTAATCAAGAGTGGATTTGTTTGACAAAATGGATCACAAAGATTGCAGGCTATGGTGTGCATGGCTTTGGTAAGGAATTCCTAAGGCTCTTCGAACAAATGCAGCACTGTGGAATATCACCAGATCATGTTACCTTTGTTGGAGTTCTGTCTGCGTGCTACCATTCAGGCCTAGTGGCCTGCAATACTTTAATTGCATGAGTCACTATCATCAGATTACACCCACAATGGAGCACTATGCTTGCATGGTTGACCCTTTCGACCGAGCTGGGAACTTGGATAAGGCACAAAACTTTATCAATAGAATGCCAATAAAACCTGACTATATTGTGTGGAGTTCTTTCATCGCTGCATGTAGAATCCATAAGAATATAAAGCTAGGGGAATTTGTTGCAGAATGGCTCATTGAATTGGATATCCAAAAAGCCACACCTTATGTGGCTCTATCAAACATCTATGCTGCAGCAGGACAGTGGGATGGCATCTATGCTGTAGCAGGACATCTCACCGAGAAGGGCATTAACCTTGATAGCTATCTTCCATACTGGTTGAGCGTTCTCCTGAAAAATTCTGTGATTTCTTTCATTCCATATGCACCAGCAAATTAAGTTGGGGAGTTTCAGCCAGCAGGCTCTAACTCCATTTTTGTGGTTCATCTCACCTTGATACAGAGTTTCCCAACTAGTAAAATAGGCCTGAATTGTATCTGGCAAATGTACTCCACCTCCCAACAGCTTCAACACATCATCCCAAACCGAAATAGTATAGGGGCACTTTAGAAATAAGTGTCTGATATTTTATGAGGCTTCAATACATAATGGGCATCGAAAGGGGCCGTCAATTCCTCTTTTCTCCAAGTTCTCTCCCGTGAGCACTCTCTCATGCATCAGCGACCAAGTGAACATATCGATTTTTGGTAGAGTGCTGCAGTTCTAGAGATTATTCCATACACGTGGGTTTACAAGCACATTATAATTTGCAGTGTATCTTTGATATCCCTCTGATGTTGAATAACTTCCAGTATGCCTCCCCTAGCCACGACGATCCCTCTTGGTTTTGGCTACCGGTGCCAGCCCAGCTAGATGGTTGGTAAGTTTCAATTTCTCAGCATCTAGATCAGGAGGACAGTCCGGCATATTCCAGCTAGCCCATCGATTAGGAAACGTAGACTCCCAAATGGATATGTCCCATAGCGTGTTCATCCCTAGCGCGGTCAATCTCTCGTGTAGACATGGAGTTTGGGGAGGGGTCTTCCCTAGAATTTTGTCATGCCAGAGATTAATCAATTTCCCATTGCCAGGGACCCAATACAATTCGTCTTTGAACTGTGGCAATGCTTTGAGACAGATATTGTAAATTGAAGAACCTTTTTGATTCACATGGGTGCCATCAAGGCATCTAAGCCTCAATCCACTGAAGTATTTGGCTTTCAACACCTGACTTCACCAAGAGGGCTTGGGGGCTTTCAAGTTCCAGAGCAGCTTGGCTGCCATAGCCAAGTTTTGGTTTCTAATATCTCTGATGTAAAGACCGCCCTCTGGCTTGGGTAATTTAATTATTTTCCAGCTGACCAGTGCAAATTTTTTTCCTCCCCCAGCATTGCCACTTTTCTAGAGAAAGGATCTAACCAATCCTTTGATCTGTGAGATTACTTTGGCCGAAGCTAGGAGAAGAGAGCTCTGATAGAGTAGGTAGCTATTCAAGACTTCCTTTATTAAGACTACCTTCCCAGCCAAATTTAACCAAATTGACCCCCAACCATGGATTTTCCTTTTGATTTTCTCCACAATTGGGTTCCAGGATGGACTCTTGGGTTTGGATTTGAAGATGGGGATCCCTAGGTAGTTGAAGGACTCCTAGGAGACAACACCATCCACATTGAGAATCCAAGAGATATCTAACATTTCTCTAGGATTGATATTCCATCCATAGATTAGGCTTTTCCTAAAATTGATTTCTCTTTCGGAGGCATGGCAATAGCGATTCAGTTCAGACTTGAAACGGCAGGCTATGATTTGACTGGCTCCCCCCAACAATATAGTATCATCCACGAATTGCGTGTGATTGATATCTTTTGTGCCTCTAGCCACCCTAATTCCGGGGAGATCCTGCTCAAGCTTGGAATTTTCCAGCTGAAAGCTAAGTACAGAATCCTGGATGGCATAAAGCAAAGGGGAGAGTGGGAAACCTTGCCTCAGACCTCTCGAGGCTTGGAAGAAAGGAGCAGCTCTGTCGTTGACTAAAGGGGCTATCCACGGCTTGCTGATATAGGCCTTGACCCAGGAGATAAAATCTGAATTGAAACCAAATTTCTGCATTACCTGAAGGAGAAAGGGGTGGCTGACTCTATTGAAGGCAGGGATGATTTTAGGGGTGAATTATAGCCCATAGGCGAATTTTAAGGGGTGCCCAAAAAAAGGTGGGCGAATTTTTAATATTAAAATGTTTTTTTTTTAATTTAATAAATTAGCCCATTTTTTATTTTATATATAATTTTCCCCAATTAAATAGCCTATGCTGTTAAACTATGAAAATTCATACAATGGAATTTAGCCCTCCCGTCGATGGGGAAAATCGGAAATTCACCTGGATTTCTTCTATAATGGAGGTTAAATCGCCAAAAATTTCCAGTTTTGGAGGAGAAATGGAGATGGTTCGCCTAGATTTTATGGATGATAGGTTAAAAATTTGGTATTTCGCCCTTATTTATGGATCTTTGGGTAAACTTCTCTCAGTTCGTCCTTGATTTGCAGGCTCATGGATGCAGGACAATGTTCGATTTTAGGTGGTGGCTAGGCCATGGACGCAGGACAACGTTTGATTTTAGGAGGTGTTTTCCTTGGTTCTCCAAAGATGCAAGACAGACAGGGTTTGGACGCTGGACATGGTTTGATTCCATGTGGTGGTGGTCATGGCCGTGGCGGTCTTCATTCTCCATTGACGTAGGACATGGTTTCATATAAACATTTGAATATTTATTAGATTCATTTGATATTGAGATTCTAGATTTTAAAGCTTAGAGTCTTGAAAAACATGGATGGCATGGGTGTTTGATGTTTAGATTATTCTACATATTATGATGATGCCCTAGCATGAGATCTTCATGGGATATTGGTGATTGTGTGATTGAAGACTTACATTTTCCTAAATCTTCCATGCCAACTCAATTGCAAGTAGCCAAGCATAATTTGGGGTTTCAACTCCTATGGCACGGCTGGATTTTGCACAGCAACAGAGTCAAATGATGAGTGGAGTGCCAATACTGCTGTTTCTATGGCCGCAGAGAAAGGTCTATGCTACAAAGAAACTAAGAATCTTAAACATTGGGTGGAGAGATTTGCTGGTCCATTTGCTGAATATATTCCTGATGGTGAGATAACTCTGGAGTAGCCTGTTTATGAATGTTTGTATTGCAATTAGCATGATGATGGATGGAAATTATAGCTCAAATTCATGATGGACATTTTGGTCAAAATCAGACACTTTCGAGAGCATTGCAGTTCATTCATGGAGAGGTAATCAATCATAAAGAGTTAACATAACACCCAAAGTAAGAAATTCTTTGTTGCAATTTTGGCAACCGATTGAAGGGCTTAGAAGTCTGAGTCAAGGTGAGATGGTTGGAAGGAATATGGAAGCTATTATTGAAAGAACTAATTTTAAAATCTATGTCAAAAAACTTGATGATAGTGAGAAAACCTGTTGTATCACTTACAGGCCAATTTGTTCATTTTTTGCCAATGAACGATAGCTCAACTATGCCTACTACATCCAATGGTTAATTTGTGGTGACCAATTTCAGTAGTTTGAAAACTCAGCAAACTTGATAACTATATTCAGTGTTGCTTACAGTCATTCACATCTTCACCTGATGTTTGGCCTGTTAATAATGGACCAGTCTATTAGAACTTTCAGGTCTGGCAAAAGAAGGCATGTAAATCGTTCCTCCTTTTAAGAGGATCCTGTAGAAGGAATGAGGCACTAACAGAATTGACCAAGGGCATTCATGGAAGCCTTAAATCAGTCTTAAACTCAGCAGAACAAGCTCTGTATAAGCAGAATTATCCTTGGCAGCACTAGCACAGAATTCAGTGGGCATTTTGTGGACTGTTTCACTTTCAAACTTGCAGTAAAAGGAGTATTAACAGATATAGGTGTACATTTCAGCAACATATGTATTGGCTGTCCATAGCAGCAGCTCTAAATCTGCATTTTCTTTGTGTTAAAGGGGCATGTTCTTGATTATGGCTGCAATCAATCTGTAGGGAATAGTTATGATGAAGACATTGAACCTTGTGGGAGCCTTTCCATTTGTTTGATGGACATCCACCCTTTTAAGTGTACACTGTGCATCCTTCATGGCCATCCTTCATGGCCCTATCATGACAGTGTCTAGTTTTTGAGGATCTTCGTACCTAGTTTGGAGGCTATGCATCACTCTTTCATGCTTCTTGGAGGATATTCATTTGAGAAAGCTTAGAGGTATTTTATATGGATTGGTGTTATTATTATATTTTGAAAAAATCCTCCTCTTCTCATAGTGCTGAAAGCATGTCTAGGGTATCTATTATGCCAAAGTTACCCAGAAATTGCATATTTATTAGATTCATTTGATATTGAGATTCTAGATTTTAAAGCTTGGAGTCTTGAAAAACATGGATGGCCTAGGTGTTTGATGTTTAGATTATTCTGCATATTATGATGATGCCCTAGCATGAGATCTTCATGGGATATTGGTGATTATGTGATTGAAGACTTACATTTTCCTAAATATGCCATGCCAACTGAATTGCAAGCAGCTGAGCAGAATTTGGGGTTTCAACTCCTATGGCACGGCTGGATTTTGCACAGCAACAGGGTCAAATGATGAGTGGAGTGCCAATACTGTTGTTTCTATGGCCGCAGAGAAAGGTCTATGCTACAAAGAAACTAAGAATCTTAAACATTGGGTGGAGAGATTTGCTAGTCCATCTACTGAATATATTCCTGATGGTGAGATAACTCTGGAGTAGCCTGTTTATGAATGTTTGTATTGCAATTAGCATGATGATGGATGGAAATTATAGCTCAAATTCATGATGGACATTCTGGTCAAAATCAGACACTTTCGCGGAGAGCATTGCAGTTCATTCATGGAGAGGTAATCAGTCATAAAGAGTTAACATAACACCCAAAGTAAGAAATTCTTTGTTGCAATTTTGGCAACCGATTGAAGGGCTTAGAAGTCTGAGTCAAGGTGAGATGGTTGGCAGGAATATGGAAGCTGTTATTGAAAGGACTAACTTTAAAAGCTATGTCAAAAAACTTGATGATAGTGAGAAAACCTGTTGTATCACTTACAGGCCAATTTGTTTGGTTTTTGCCAATGAATGATAGCTCAACTATGCCTACTACATCCAATGGTCAATTTGTGGTGACCAATTTCAGTAGTTTGAAAACCCAGCAAACTTGATAACTATATTCAGTGTTGCTTACAGTCATTCGCATCTTCACCTAATGTTTGGCCTGTTAATAATGGACCAGTCTATTAGAACTTTCAGGCCTTGCAAAAGAAGGCATGTAAATCGCTCCTCCTTTTAAGAGGATCCTGTAGCAGGAATGAGGCACCAACAAAATTGACCAAGGGCATTCATGGCAGCCTTAAATCAGTCTTAAACTCAGCAGAACAAGCTCTGTATAAGCAGAATTATCCTTGGTAGCACTAGCACAGAATTCAGTGGGCAATTTGTGGACTGTTTCACTTTCAAACTTGCAGTAAAAGGAGTATTAATAGATCTAGGTGTATATTTCAGCAACATATGTATTGGCTGTCCATAGCAGCAGCTCTAAATCTGCATTTTCTTTGTGTTAAAGGGGCCTGTTCTTGATCATCATTCACCATAATGATGGCTGCAATCAACCTGTAGGGAATAGTTATGATGAAGTCATTGAACCTTGTAGGAGCCTTTCCATTTGTTTGACGGACATCCACCCTTTTAAGTGTACACTGTGCATCCTTCATGGCCCTGTCATGACAGTGTCTAGTTTTTGAGGATCTTCGTACCTGGTTTGGAGGCTGTGCATCACTCTTTCGTGCTTCTTGGAGGATATTCATTTGAGAAAGCTTAGAGGTATTTTATATGGATTGGTGTTATTATTATATTTTGAAAAAATCCTCCTCTTCTCATAGTGCTAAAAGCATGTCCAGGGTATCTATTATGCCAAAGTTACCCAGAAATTGCATATTTATTAAATTCATTTGATATTGAGATTCTAGATTTTAAAGCTTAGAGTCTTGAAAAACATGGATGGCCTGGGTGTTTGATGTTTAGATTATTTTGCATATTATGATGATGCCCTAGCATGAGATCTTCATGGGATATTGGTTATTGTGTGATTGAATACTTACATTTTCCTAAATCTGCCATGCCAACTCAATTGCAAGCAGCCAAGCATAATTTGGGGTTTCAACTCCTATGGCACGGCTGGATTTTGCATAGCAACAAGGTCAAATGATGAGTGGAGTGCCAAGACTGTTGTTTCTATGGCTGTAGAGAAAGGTCAATGCTACAAAGAAACTAAGAATCTTCAACATTGGGTGGAGAGATTTGCTGGTCCATTTGCTGAATATATTCCTGATGGTGAGATAACTCTGGAGTAGCCTGTTTATGAATGTTTGTATTGCAATTAGCATGATGATGGATGGAAATTATAGCTCAAATTCATGATGGACATTCTGGTCAAAATCAGACACTTTCGAGAGCATTGCAGTTCATTCATGGAGAGGTAATCAGTCATAAAGAGTTAACATAACACCCAAAGTAAGAAATTCTTTGTTGCAATTTTGGCAACTGATTGAAGGGCTTAGAAGTCTGAGTCAAGGTGAGATGGTTGGTAGGAATATGGAAGTTGTTATTGAAAGGACTAATTTTAAAAGCTATGTCAAAAAACTTGATGATAGTGAGAAAACCTGTTGTATCACTTACAGGCCAATTTGTTCGGTTTTTGCCAATGAACGATATCTCAACTATGCCTACTACATCCAATGGTTAGTTTGTGGTGACCAATTTCAGTAGTTTGAAAACCCAGCAAACTTGATAACTATATTCAGTGTTGCTTACAGTCATTCGCATCTTCACCTGATGTTTGGCCTATT
>LPNX010682148.1:69835-88947 GCA_001517045.1 Pseudotsuga menziesii | reverse complement strand
AGGAGTGAGGGGGTTAGGGGTAGAGAAAGGGGGCGGGAGAGATTTAGGGCATTATGGGTTTGCGAAGGATGAGATTAGTTAAAGAGAATGGGGGAGAGAGAGAGAGATGGGAAAGGAGGAAAGTTATATATAGTTAGAGTTGTTGGGTGGATTATTTTTGATAAGGGGCATTACCTAAAAAATAAAGAGAGGGGGGATTAAAGATAACGAAAGAGAGATAGAGAGAGAGAGAGTTGTGGTTACTTATAGGAGAGATAGAGATGGTTGGGTTAGGGGAGAGAGAGAGAGAGAGAGAGAGAGAGAGAGAGAGAGAGAGAGAGAGAGAGATGAGGGGGTGATTAGGGGTATGGGAGAGGAGTTAGGTTGGAGAGATAAAGAGATAAATATCAAGAGGGTTAGGAGTTTGGGAAAGAGTAGTGTAGTTAGAGAGAAGGGGGTATATTTGAGGAGTGTTGGGGTGTGGAGTAATGAAAGAGATATTTCGAGAGGAGGGGGTAGGCAAAGAGAGAGAGAGAGAGATGGAGAGAGGTAGTTAGTGATAAAAGTAGAGGAGGGATAGAGAGGGAGAGAGGGCTTGTTTCAATGAGTTGGGGAGATAAAAAAGGGCTGGGGGCCATGGGTAGGTTGAGGGGTATGGGAGAGAGAAAATGAGAGAGAGTTTAAGTAAGGGTTAGGGGAGGATTGGGGTTAGTTATAGGTGTGGGAGTGTGGTGTGTGTGTGTGTGTGTGTGAGAGAGAGAGAGAGAGAGAGAGAGAGAGAGAGAGAGAGAGAGTAGGGACAAATATAGAGGGGTGTGGGTTATGGGTAGGTGTAAGACTAGGGAGTTGAGAGAGAGAGGGGGGGTGATTAAGGGTAGGGATAAAAGGGGGGTTGGGGGCTATAAAGAGATAAATATCAAGAGGTTTAGTGGTTTTCTAAGTTGTTGTAAAATTAGAGAGAATGAAATTATAATTAAGGAGTAGTGGGGTTGGGAGTAGAGAGAGATAGAGGTGGTTAGTGGTAGGAGTAGGGGGGTAGGAGAGAGAGTGGTTGGGTTATGAGTAGGGGTAGTAGGAGGGGAATTAGGGAAAGAGAGGGGGGGTTATAGATAGGTGGATGAATATTAGTTGGGTTGGGTGTAGAGAGAGAGAGAGAGATTGTGGAGATTAAGGGTTTAAGGAGGAGAAGGGTTGTTAAAGAAAATAGAGGAGTATAGGTGGAGAGAGGGTAGTTGGGGGTACACACACACACAGAGAGAGATATATAGAGAGAGAGAGGGAGAGAAAGGGGGAGAGAGAGAGATTGTGAATGTGTGGTTAGTTGTGGAGGAGGGTGATTATGAGAAAAATAAGGAGGGGGGATTAAGGGTAGAGAGAGAGAGAGGGAGAGGGAGGGTGTGAGGGTATTTTGGGAGAGAGATGGGGGTGGGGGTTAGGGGTAGGTGGAGATATAAATAAAGGAGGAGGAAGGATGTTAGTTGTTGGAGAGAGATATATAGATCCAATGGTGTTAAGGAGTATGGGAATAGAGAGATAGGAGTGGGGGTTAGGGGTAAGAGTTATGAGGGGGGTTATGGGAGAGAGAGAGAGAGAGAGAACTAGATATCAAGAGGAGTAGGAAACTTAAAGAAAAGAAAGGTATACCTGAGGAGTGGGTGGGTGTGGGGTAGAGATAGAGAGATAGAGATCAAGAGGTTTGGGAAGGAGGAGGGAAATGAGAGAGAAGGGATGGTATAGGGGAAGAGAGAGTGAGTCAAATATAAGAGGGTGTTTAGTGGTAGGGGGAGGGGGATTATGAGAGACATAAAGAGAGACGGGGTAAGTATGAGATTGAGAGAGAGAGAGAGGGTGGTGGTAAGTGCTAAGACTATGAGAGAGAAAGAGAGACAGAGAGAGAGAGATGGTGGTGGTAAGTGATAGGACTAGGAGAAAGAGAAAGGGGGGTTAGGGATTGAGAGGGGATTAAGGGTAGGGAGACATAGAGAGAAGGAGAGAGGGTGGGTGTTAGAAGGTTGATGGATAGTATTAAAGAGTGGGGGTTATGGGTAGGTGAAGGAGTATGATAGAGAGACAATGAGATAATGTGTTTGTAAGGGTTAGGGGGAAGAGGGTAGAGAGAGCTTGAGAGGGAGAAGGGGATTTAGTTGTAGGGGTGGGTGTAGTGTTTGTGTGTGTGTGAGGAGAGAGAGAGAGAGAGGTGTTGTGTCTAGGTGGAGGAGTGAGGGTTGTGTGTGTGTGTGTGTGGATAGAGAGAGAGAGAGAGAGAGAGAGGTGTTGTGTCTAGGTGGAGGAGTGAGGGTTGTGTGTGTGTGTGTGTGGATAGAGAGAGAGAGAGAGAGAGAGAGAGAGAGCTAAGGGGGAGCGCGACTAGGGGTAAGGTGGAGGAGGGGGGTTGGAGGACTAAAATATATATAGATAAACAAGATTAGGGATTTTTAGAGTTGTAGGGAAGTTAGAGAGAAGAGGCATATATTTGAGTAGTGTGGATATAGATAAGAGTTATAGTGTTTTTGTCTTAAGCTCATAATAATTATAGTGACTAGGAGTTGGTTATAAATTTTAGGTTTTACATGTGTTAAGGGTTAATATTAAGGGCCATAAGGATTACAAATGTTTAAATTTTCAAAGGTTTAAGACTTATGAAAGTTTAAATTAGTAGAATTTATAAATTTTATGTTCTAAAAGTTAGAGGTTACAAGGTAACTAAAGTTCAGAGGGATTATGTGTGATAGGGGTTAAAGTATATAAGGTTTATAAACTAAAAATATTATAAAATATTATAATAGTTTACAAGTGTATGGTGTAATTACTAAGGAAAGAGATACTAGCTCCTAGGTTGCATGAATAGAGCATTAACAAAGGGGGGTCCCTCGTTAGACCACTTTAAAAACCTTGTGTAGACATGGTCGACCACCCAGCTTGGGGCGTACTAGGAGGGCTTCTCTGGGAGTTACCTCCCTCCACCTATTACTAGCGCAATGGCGTCCTAGTTTCCAGTTACAACAAAAGGCACATGTGTCAAGATACCGAGTTAGGAAATTGTTTCCAGGCAATTTCCCAAAATGGTCCTTTGAAAACACTCTACACAAGACTTTCAATAGAAATCCTATGGTCATACTAATGCAAACACTATAAGAAAAATGTATACATTTTAATACCCATAAAAAACAAAGATTTTCTACAATATTATTGTCATTTAAATATTCCAAGTAAATTTATAAATATAAAAGAAAGATATATTAAACATGAAATTAAAACAATTCACTATCATTAAAGTAAAAGTAAACAAAATAACATTTTAAATGTAACAAAACACTAAACTATTTCAAAATCCACACTATCAAACCATAGAATATATATAAAAAGCAATTTTAATGAAACAATTACTAATATAACTATTTCAAAATCCACACTATCAAATCATAAAATATATATATATATAAATTTAATAAAACAATTACTAATATTTTTCAAACTTTATGAAAAAAATCAATAACAGAAAATATGCATAAAATCAATTTCAATTAAATTTAATTACCAATATTTTGCAAACTCAATTAATAAGAGCACTTTTAAACAAATTTATTAACTAACATAAAGAAAGCTCTAATAACCTATTGAAATTTAGTTATGTTATTTCTAATCATACATGTTAATTATTATAAACTTGCATCTAATAAGATTCCACACACTGAAACAATATAAATAATTAAATTCTCGTTTTTAGATTAAAAATAAAAGGTATACAAATTTCAGATTATAAATTTAAAAAAAAAAAATTTAATCGAAAAAGTAAATTCATATTTTTATGAGGCCACTTTTTGTTAAAAAACAACAAAACAACAAAACAAAACACATTGTAGTGTCGTGATAACGACCAATCTGTTCGCGCTAGCTAGCAGATTCCCGCTAGTTCTCATTTTGATAGCTTTTCTTACGTAATTCGGGGAGGAAGAAGTTGAACCCCAGCTAAAATGGATCATTCGGTATGGTGTTTTTTCTGGACTCGGCAGAGCAAGGTGATCTAGAGTTTAGCCAACTCCATTTCAATGAGCTTTTAAATAAATAATTGCTAAAAACATTTAAATGATAGAAAAGATATAAATATTAATAAAATATTATAATAATAAGTAAAGATGGTTCTTTAAATTAATCTAGTTATTAATTAATTCTAACTACAATTAAACTTTACTGGTGAGAATATATGGTTAAAGTAATTTTGTTTTTTTAGACTTAATTTTTATTAAAAATCTATGTTACTCAATTTCAAGTTCAAATTTGATCAAACTTATAAAATTTTTGATAAATTAAACAAGTTTTGAATATGCCCAAGCATATATAGGAAAACTATTTTTAATTAAGTTTTGAATATGCCCAAGCATATATAGGAAAACTATTTTTAATTAAGTTTTGAATATGCCCCAATATATAGGAAAACTATTTTTAAACATAAAGGAGGGAGAAGTAAGATATAAATGGCACAAATCACTGAACTTTCTAGTCCGCATATAGGTGTTTTGGAAAAAGAAAAGATTAATGCTATTTTTTCTAATTGAGAAAATAAAATAAAATTTTATTATATTAATTAATTAAATATTTTAATTTAACCTATGTTTATGGTTAATGTAGATATTTTGATATTAATTCTATTAAATATTATTAATTATACAATAGTCCATTTAATTTTATAAATAAAAATGATTCCAACAATTATAAAAATTTATTCACTCTAATTAGACATTAGGAAACCCAAGCAAAAAAACCACAAAACATTTATTTATTATAAATAGGAAAAACATAGCTAAAATTATAAATTTTTGTACTCATTGTTATCATAAGGAAAAGTGGATTATCTACATGTTGATGATAATGTAATGTGGTTTACAAAATATTAAAAACCAAAATTTTTCCTTCATAACGAAATAACTCTTAATTTCTTTTTTCTGCAATAAAAATCAGAAACCAAAAATTTAATATTAATAAAAATATAGGTAATAAAATTATTTAAATAATATAAAAAATTAAAAAATCTGAACATTAAAAACTCAAACCATTAATGTTAAAGCTCCAGATGATTAGATAACCACAATGAATGAACGATAGAATCTATCTGGATCTAAATAACCAGCTCCCGTATCTTTGGATAAATCCCGATAGAATCTATCTGGATAATAAATAGCCAGCTTGCGTATCTTTGGATAAATAGCCAGCTTGCGTATCTTTGCGTAATAAAGGTAATGTTACGTGAAGTCCTATTAAAGGGCATATTTTCCCTTCAGGGGAGAAAGGGTAAAGAAATAGGTAGCTACTTAAATATAATTCCTATGAACTATAATTTAACAAAATAAAAACAAAATCGAATTATAAATAATATTTAATATGAAATTTATATATAATTATATCAAATTAAATTAAAAACATTTTAAAAAAGAAAAAAAACATTTTAAAATAGTATTTTATTTAAAAAATCATATCTAACATGAATCAATATGTTTTTCAATGGTAAAGTTATTTAGTGGAGAAGACTGCGTTTACCATCCAACAATAACATTAAACATTACAGAACTCAAATTAAATCTGTGTATTTAACCAAAAATGTTATTTAAAAATTCAAATTAAATAATTGTGACTCTATGCCATGGCTTTTTACCGCCGGTACACGGAGTTCCATCATATTTGAGATATTCTATAATAATATATTCATAAACATAGGTTACATTTGAGATATTCTGTGTATAAACATAGGTTACATAGGTTATATATAAAGTTAGGTTACATTTTCTAAAATCAAGTCTACAAACCAAAAATAGTAAAAAATAAATAGAGCCATTCCAAAGAGAAGACAACGACGGGTCTTTTTTATGCTCCATTCACGTCTTTTTTATTTCTAATATGACTAACAACTATTGTCCGAAGTCTACAGCCAATGAATCTGTATTGGACTACAAAATTAATCTGACATTGAAAATGCATCTAATAAAATCATTTAATTCTGAAAAAGATCTTACAATTTAATTATTGAACACATTTAACGATTCATTTGTTTTTATGAAAAAAGATCTCACAATTTAATTATTGAACACATTTAATGATCCATTTGTTTTTATGAAAAATAATTCAAAATATAAAAAAAATCAAGTCAGAAATCATTAGAAAAACATATCAAACTTGTTTTCCAAAAAAGCCTAATAATGGTAAGATAGAGAGGTAAAACATATCAAATATCAAGAAACATAGGATAGGATACACAAGCTCTCAATAAATCGAACCCTAAATTTAATGTCATAGGAACCGTGCCCGCCTTCATCTCATTAATAACAAGCAAGCAATCTAATCAATTGGACATTACTCACTCTTTTGGTTTGCAACAAGAGTTGACCCGACAACAATAGGAAGAAATATGCAATTATAATTAAATCTAATCAATCTAAGAATTCAGATTCAATTACCTTTGGTATTTACCTTTGGTATATTGGAGTTCTAGGTCAATTAGGTAGGGTTCTTTTCATCATCTTTCAGGGTTGCTCTAATTTGATTCCATTTTTCTTTGGCTCTAGAATTTAGCCGGCTCACTTGGATTTAGATTTCACTTACAAAGGACGGCATGAAAACAAATATTTATATTTAGAATTTTCTATGGAATAAAATACATTTATTTCAAAGTTCAAAATCAACCAAAGAAAATTTAAAGAACATATAGGATGAAATTTGGAAGATTATTACTAGAAACCCAAAAAAAAAAATTGTGAAGTTTGTAAGACTATTAATAGAAACCCCAAAAAAATTTGTGAAGTTTGGAAGACTGTTAACAGAAACCCAAAAATGGCCAAATAACCGAACATCAAAAGGAAAAACTATGGCAACCAATAATTTAAACAAACATATTCAAAATGATCTCGAACAGTTTAATAAACATATTTAAGAGTCACAAATTTAGAGAAATGAGTGTAAATACCAAGGCATAGGTCCTGTTGCAAGAAAACCATTCGGCTGTTGCAATGGGTGCGATTCTTCTTCTTCCTTGATCCGACTCCAGTCTTCCTCGATCCAGTCTGCAAAATATGGTTCAGAACAAGCAATAAGGAAGAGCGGATTCATGGAGGACGAGCATACGCAGGGCAGATTCATGGAGGACGAGCATACCCTTGAATTTGAATCTGAGCAGGGCGATAAGGAAGAGCGGATTCATGGAGGACGAGCATACGCACACCCTTGAATTTGAATCTGTTCATTTCCTTCATCCTGCTACACACAGAGGAGGAGCGGGAGCGGGAGCGGGCGAGCAGGACGATAAGGAAGAGCGGATTCATGGAAAAGAAAAGCATGGAGCGGGAGCTGGCCAACGAGCAGGACGATATGGTAGAGCCGATTCATGGAAAAGCAATATGCTTTCTTTTCTATTGGATGAAGACAGCTTTTACTATCCAACGGTAAAATCAAGTTTTTTTAAAATTCAAATTCATCAGTATATAACATGATCGAGACCGCAAAACGTTTCAAATTGATCTATTGGAATCTAACACATAAAAGATGATAAGATAATATCAAGGTTTAGTATATAATATCCATAATTATAAAGAAATATCAAAATTTACAATATCATCTTTCAAATAAATGACATGTAAAGTGATTTATGTAATTAAGCTTTATATTTTAAATTATATTTTTTAGTTTAAAATAATTTTATTTATTTATTAAGAAATGATTGTGAGGAAGGGCCACTTTCCATTAGTTTACTTTTAAGAAGGTTTGAACTTTGGTAGCCTTGCTCAGGATACACATTCCTTAACGAATGAGCTAAAAATATTTGACATAATTCAATAAATACCTTAATATTCAATAAAAAAAGTTATCTCATACAATTAAATCACTTAATATGAACCTTAATACAATTAAACTAAATAAGCTTTATATTTTAAATTTTATTTAATAGTTCAATAAATACCTTAACATCCAATAAAAAAAAAACGATCTCTTACAACTAAACCACTTAATATGAACATATGAATCTTGAGTCTGAATCCTCATATTTTAAATTTTATTTAATAATTCAAAACCAACTAATATAAACCACATTATCAAAAGAATATTATGATGTTCTTTGCCACATAAGTATATATGTTAGTTTCTAATTATTTAATTTAATATGAAATAAAATTGTATGTTTCCCACTAGGCATGGTAAATTGGTATATTGTTGAGGAAAACCTTAAATAAATTGGTATATTGTTAAAGAAAACCTTAAATAAGATTAGTCATTCATCTTAAACTTAATGAGTACTAGCTTAAAAAAAAAATTATATTTAATATTTTAATTATGTATATTTAACAATATTATAAAATGTGTTTTATATAATACCAATGTTCAATAAAATTTATTACCAACTAAATTGATTGGTTAATTTTATAATTTATTTTGAAATAATAATATATAATTATTTTTATTTTATATTGTAATATCTTCTTGATCCTTACATTGTTGTAATAAAAAAGTAGTTGTAAGGTAATAGTAGTTGTAATTGATTTCTTAAATATAAGCATGCATAAATAAAAACATGGTGATGTGGATTGATTTGTGCTTCAATGTAACTAAAGGGAACAAGGAATCCACTAGGGAAAGGTTGAAGGTTATTGAAGCCTTGAAACTCAATAAGTACCTTAGGAACTCAATGGAAATAAGTCTTTCATTTATTATCCTAAAATACTATAACCACTAATATAAATTTAATGCTAGATTTTAAAGCATTGTGAAACAATACCTCATCTCCACACCATAGTGACTAAACAAATACTCAAGAAAATAAGACATTAATAGATGAAATATTTCAATTACAAATAGAATATAATACCATACCCTACCTATATATAGAGGAAGGTAGTATTACAATCATTTTAGAGAGAGAGAGCGCGCATTTTGTCTTAGTAGGGATGGTACATGTATAAAATAAAAGAAGTGTTATATAGGTAATTGAGTGGCGAGGACTCCTAATTAATTAGTTGGTATAGTAATTCTATAGGGTTACAACATTGTAAATCAAACAAAGGCACACTCCTTTGTAGTATAGTCATTAATTATATGTTAAATGTGTGGAATGTTAACTCGGTAGGGAGAAAGGTATTTATGGTGATTTCATCTAATGATCACTATTTTAGCTAAGATTTGTTTATCTAACTAAACAAATAGCTTCTTTGAGGCATAGTTAAAGTTAAGAAGAAAAAAAAGCAATTTTCCATTTCAACCTAAGTGGGTAGGTAATTGGTTGTTAATACCTTGTAAAATAGAGACATACTTTACTTTTCATTAATAAGAAGACTTTTAATTTGATGAATTTTTCATATAAATATTACAAAGCTTGAGAGCGATCTCTCTTACTTCAAAGACCAACCCAAACCTTTATTTTGTTCAATATTTTATGAGAGCAAATCCCTCTTACATGAAAATGATAAATGACAATGTATATATATACCAATGTTCCTAAATTTAGCTTATTTGTAAAATAAGTTGTTTTTAGGTTTATATAGGAGCCAATAATTCAAAATCAACCATCAACAAAGTGTGAGAGTGACCTGCCACGAGAAGATTGTGTTCTTTTAATTATAAATCTGTAGATCTTTGATCTTCGAGTAGGTCGAATCAACATGGTTACGTCAACTATCTAAGTTGAAACCTCATCAAAAACTTATGTGGTAGTGTAAGAGCCTAAAACCTTAGTGTGATCATTTGTAATAAAAGTCAAACCACCATACAAAGGTAATAACCCTACATGTCATCTTTATTTACATATCAAACCACCGTACAAAGGTAATAACCCTACATGTCATCTTTATATACATATTTTTTATGGAAAAAGAAGATTTATAAAAAAAACTGTGTAGAGTGGGTTATATGAGTGGTTAAGGTCAAAGAAATATGGTAGTGTAAGAGCCTAAAACCTTAGGTTGTTCTTTTGTAATAAAAGTCAAACCATAGTGCTCCACCATACAAAGGTAATAACTTTACATGTTATCTTTATATACATATTTTTTTGGTAGGGAAAAAGAAGATTTATAAAAAAAGTTTGTGTAAAATAGGTTATATGAGTGGTTAAGGCCAAACAAAATATTTTTGTATTACATTGTACTTATATTAAAAATTAAGTGGTTTATTTATTATATTTATATTTAGAATTAAGTTATTTATTTAAAAAAATATAGTTTGAATTTGTAATTAAAAAGAATTTGAATTAATGTTACTTTATTGTAACATTGAGAGTCAAAAATTTTAATACTAGGTTTAAATGTGAAAGGAAAAGCTAACTTATTAGCTTAAATGAGTTAGCCTTGTCATAAAGTCTTTTATTTTCGAGGACCTAAATTGCCACATTTTTTTGCAATTAGAGGAAATTTCAACTCAAAATGGGCATCCTAAAAAGAATTAATAAAATAATAGTTAAAATAAAAAAATAATATTTATTAATTTTGGAGGAAGAAAAGAAAAAAAACTACTTTTTTGTTTGTATTTTTAACATATCTCCCCGTGTTTTTACTCAATTTCGATTAGGAGAGCTCGTTGGATGCGGAATTAAATTCCGCATCCAACGAGTATCTCCTCGACATACTTTTGATGGACCCCGCTACCCCAAAAACAAGAAATGCCTCAAAAAACATGGTGATGACATCATCATCACATTTTTTTAGGTATTTCTTGTTTTTGGGATAACAGGGTCCGTCAAAAGTATGTCAAGTGGGTACTCATTGGATGCGGAATTTAATTATGCATCCAACGAGCTCTTGTGATAGAAATTTGAGTAAAAACATGGGGAGATATGTCGAAAATACAAAGAAAAAAAGTAGTTTTTTTTATGATACCTATCCCCAAATTTATATTAAAAAAATGTTTAAGACCTATACGGTATTTCAAATTTAAAGCAATTTCATTGGCTAACACATGATGACATGGAATTTGAATCATATTTAAAAGGCCCATTCTGAGTTGAAATTTCCTCTAATGTGTCAATATTTGAAATCCCATTAAACTTAGGAATTTTTAAAATTTAACCTTAGGGAGCTAAGTAACAGGACACTTTCAAATAGGGTCCGTGTCCTGTATTCCACATGTCGGACATGACACTTGCCCTAATACGTGTCCGACACCAAAATTTCCATGTCCCGAAATCTGAACACATTAATAATAATATAAATTATTAAAAATAATGTTACATGGTAGTGTATCATTGTCATATCAACAATTGATTATATATATATACACAAAGGAAAATACAGAAGATTACATATAAGTGTTTGTATTTGTTGAACAATCGTTGTCTAGTAAGAGGTTGTAGGCATAACATTCTAATCATGATGAAAATGTATTGGGAGAGTGTCTCATTGTTCCTTCACCCTAGTGGATTCCTTTCAGGCTTGGGGGTGGCCTCTCGACGAAAAGCTATATGCCAAACAAAGAGCCTACAGTGGGGTGGAAAGTTGTAGCTATGCATTTAGTTTCCACGTTGCTTTATTTGGCTAAGTATACTCTTTATCCACTTGTGACTGTTAATTTAAATTATGCATATATGTACTTGAGCTATTATTTTGTATAAATAAGGGATAGCTAAATATATAATGTGTGAATAATATTAATAATTCCATCCATAGCCTTTATAATATTGGTTGATTGAATCTAAAGTTTTGACTATTTATAATTGATTAAATGCATTGGAACATAGTAATCTTCATTTATAGTTAATTAACTTGTGGAGTTAACATGTGTAGAAAAAGAGTATGGATAACCATCTTATGTGGTCATTGGGTACAAAGGATCCCATTGTACTTTCTACACATTGAGCTTCCATGAATAGTTATGTTATTGCATTGACATGGCTAACACAATACCTCGCTTGCATGTGTCTTTACTAGAAGATTAAAGAAAATTGTACACCCCATTTCACTAATATTTCTTTAAGGACTTTTGGGTTCATTACAGATATTATACATTATATAACATTTTAATGACTTGACTATTAACCAAACATATATTGTGAACATGTATTTTTTCATAAAAATTCAAGATCTCTATATCTTAAGTAGATGGTTCAAAGTCATTGAAGTAATTTGTGAGACTAAAATTATATTTTTTATTCCAAGGAAAAAAAGCGTAATTTCATTCATCTTTCGAGATCAAAATTACATTCTTAATGTTCACTTATAAGTGACTTTCTGAAGACCAAAAATTGGTACTAAGAGAGGGACTAAAGTATCTCCGGATAGGGGATTTCTACATGTGCATACGCAGATGCATTTCCATGATGATATGTTCAAAGACAATGAGCCGTTTCACAAAAACATCAAAAATATGGTGCTGTTTAACACAGCTAGGTTCACATTCAGCGTCCGAGCCATCTGAATAATAAGACATTTAGATACAGTCTGTCATAATGATATATAATATCGAGCGATATCTCCATATCGATTTCAAGAAGATGATCTAAGATAAAAACAAGAGCTATATACTGAGGATAATCATCAGCCGCGTTCTGTTCATTCAGCCGAGGTTCAAAAAAGTTCAATGAACGACCTGTGATAAAAGGCCTGCTATCTGCCATTTACCATTTCTTTCACCAACCAAATTCCTTCTGCCAGCCGGAGCCCTTCCTTGGAAGCTTTGTCCGCTTCTTTGTTGTTTTCCCTGTAGACATGCCTGCAAGTGAAAGTATTAAGTCGTTGAAGCAGCTGTCGAATAGATAAAATAACATGTGCAAGTCTCATGTGCCTACACTCCTGGGTAAGATTGATCCAATTTATTACATTCATAGAGTCTCCTATAAAATTTAGAACAGTACAGCCTTTCTCTAAGGCGAACATCAGAAGTAGTTTAAGGCTGAATAACTCAGCAAAGTTATTGGTGCCCCCCCCGAGTCCCATAGACAAAACATAAAAATGGTTTTCAGATAAGTGAAGAACAGTGCCTCCACCGCACATATTGTTCTGTGCTGCCCCATCAAAGAATGCCCACGGAGAAGATCTGTCTATATTCACTTCTAACAACCTTCGTTCTCTGGACGCCCTTATATGAACAGGAAAAGAATTGTAAAAACCCGCAGCCATCACCCCAGTTATCGCCGGCGTACTTGGTAAATCCTTGAAGATTGCCTTGTTGCGTGCAATCCAAATACCCTAGATGACCAGCAGTGGCAACGTTTTTAGTTGCTTTTGTGGAGTCCTTCTCCACCAGGAATCCCAAGCACTCCCAATTGAGTCCCCTTCCCACTAACAATTGACCCCGACCACCGAAGAGACTTCCTTCCAAACTTCATTAGAGAAGCAGCAAGATAAGAACAAATGGTAATTGGTTTCCATTTCTTTTTTACACAAGACACACCAGCCCGGCCCTTGAAAGGAGCGTTTTTGAAGCACCTCCCATGTAGGTACTTCGTTATTTAGCACGCACCACATAAACAGTTTGTTTTTTGCAGGGAATTTAATCTTCCACAATGGCTTCCACCACCAGAATTCTTCCCTATTTTCCGCTTCTGCACTTAGAGATAAATACCCTGCCTTTGGAGAATAAGCACCCCCCGGATATGCATCCCATACCAGAGTATCTTCTTGATCAGAGAGTACAATGTGAGCTCATACCAGTTCCCTAATGAAACCCTCCAACAATCCAGTACCCCTCTCTCCCAGCCCTAAAGAGTTGGCCCTTCTCCAGAGTTGAGTCCAAGGTTCATCTGGCCTTGGAATAGCTAGCTGATTAAGATAAGTAATCCCAACAAGTCCAAGCTCCTCTATAACATCGGGAGGGAGTAAGTGTTGTTGTGTACTACCCATCCAAGGATCCCTACCGATCAGAAAATTTTCTCCATTTCCAACATCCCATGCTAAATTGTTCTCAATCAAGGAGAAGGAATTGACAATCGCTTTCCAAATCAATGATCCGCCAGAGTGTGATTTCCTGGGATTTCTGATCCAGTCTAATAAGCTCTCATGTGGGATGTATTTCATCTTTATCACCCTAGTCCACAGGATGCTAGATTTCACCAACCTCCAGCCTCCCTTAGTATCCAAGGCTTTAGAGAATAAAAAGATGTCCTTTAAACCCCAACCTTCGATACCTTTTGGTTTTGCAATCCTTTTCCAATTCACCCAGGGAGTAGTCTGTTCTTCCTTTTTTCCGCTCCAAAGAAATCTGAAGCAGATATTCCTTATCCTTTCAAGAATTCCTTTCGGAATCCAGGAGAGGGACATCCAATATACCGGGATTGCCTCCAATAAATCTTTCACCAGAACTAACCTTCCAGCTCGAGACAACCATTTATGGCTCCAAACCATTAACCTTTTCTCAACCTTCCCAACCAGCCAAAACCAATCCTGTTTTTTATAGAGGTTTGCTTTCAGAGGGAAACCAAGATATTTGAGACCTGCCTCCAATCCAGCTGTATTAATGGGGAAGTTCCTTGTTATTTCAGCCACCTCTTATGGTCTTAACAGATGAGTAGTCAAGGTAGATTTAATAAAATTTATTTCCATACCTGTAGCTTTAGAGAAAAGTTCCAATATCTCCTTCAGTACATGAGTTTCTCCTCTTTCACCAGAACAGAAGATCAGCACATCATCCACAAAGAGTAGATGAGTAATACTGCAATTTGATGCCACTTTAATCCCTGTGAAACGTCATTTTGCTCTTGCTGCCCTAATATCCCTGCTGAGACCCTCAGCCACCAGAAGAAAAAGGAGCGGAGACAAAGGAAACCCTTGTCTTAGTCCTCTTTTAGCATGAAAGAAAGGAGAGGCCGCTCCATTAACCAGCATAGAGAAAGAAACCGTAGTTATACATGACATAATCCAGCGAATGAAACTGATGCCAAAACCCAGGTGTGTTAGAAGCAGCCTTATATAAAGCCAGCTAACTCTGTCATAGGCCTTAGAGAGGTCAATTTTTAGAATACCCCCCTTTAGTCTTTTGGTCTTTAAGCTATGAAGGCCTTCCTGCACTACACCAATTGCCTCGTGGATCTGACGACCTTCCAAAAAACCAAATTGTTTAGCAGAGACATGAGCTGAAAGAATAGCTTTCAATCTTTGAGAAATTACCTTTGAGATTATCTTATAGATGCAGTTACAAAGCGAAATAAGACTGAAATCGTTGAGAGAGGTTGCATTATCAGTCTTCGGAATGAGAGAAATGAAGGTAGAGTTGAAACTAGCCGGAATCCACCCAGCCGACCTTGAATCTTCTACAACCTGCAAAAGGTCCCTCCCCAGGACCTCAAAGAGTTCCAGAAAGAACTTGATTGTCCAACCATCAGGTCCAGGGCTTTTATCTTTCTGGAAGCTGCCCAACACCTCCTTAAGCTCTTCTTCTGATACTTCCTTCATTAGATCCCTGTTGCCCCCCTCATCCACAAAACGTGGGAACATCAGAGCCGTTCTAATTACCTCTGCTATGGAAGCCTGCGGAGGAGATTTAAACAAAAGATGAAAGTGTCTGACCCCACAGCTAGCCTTTTCTTCAAAGGATACATGAGAACCCTCCTCATCCTACAGGCTCCAAATAGTGTTTGCCACCTTCCTTCCTCTCGCATAAGCATGAAAAAACTTAGTGTTTTCATCCCCGCACTCCATCCAAATGGCCCTGCTTTTAAGTCTCCATGCTTCCTCCTTTTCTAACAGCAGAGTATTTCTTCTTCCCTCCATCCTAGACAATGCCTCCTTGGACTCTTGAGTTAGAAAACCACCACCTTCACCTTCATAAATATGCAGAAGATCTGCTTCAACTTTCTTTAATTCCACTTCGTCTCTGATTCTCTTAGAAACTGCCCATTCCTTGATATGTACTTTAAGTCTTTTGATATTATCTGCAAACTGGATCACAGCTGATCTATCATTTTCCCCCCTGATAGGGTTCCAATAAGATAAAAAAAGATTTCTGAAAGACTCATCCTGAAGCCATACCTTGTTAAATTTTAAGGGACTCAGAGGGTTGTGTGGCCCCTTTTTTATTTCAAAGAAGATAGGAAAGTGGTCAGACAGGCCCCCACTTCCCACCCATTGTCTAGCTAAAAAAAATCTGTCCACCAGCTGCTCTGCTACCAAAAAACGATCGATTCATTTCGCCACCCTCGCATCCCCACTCCGGTTGTTTCTCCAGGTTGGTTTTAGCTTAGCAGGCTCAATATCCAGCAGCCCCTTCTCCATCAATTTCTGAACAAAAAACCCTGCCAAAGAATCTACCTGGGCATGTGGCCCCCATATCTCACTATGCCCCAACGAAAAATTTAAATCTCCACCCAGCACTACCGAATCTCCATTCACTCGAGTACTTTGAAAAAGAGAGTTCCAAAATGGGACTTGATTAAGAAAAGGTCCATAAACATTGACCAGAGAAAGAGGAATCCCCAAGTCTTCAGAGAAGACTTCAATACCCAACATGGCCTCTGTACCCCATGCATTAATCAACTTAACACAGCAATTTTTCCATCCCACCGCCAATCCCCCAAAACGTCCTCTAGCATCCACAGTCACAAAAGACCACCCTGGTAACCAACTTTCCAGCCTTTCCCGAATCACCTCCCCTTCACCCATAGTCTCTTGTAGCATAATCACATCCGGGTGTTCAATAGTAAGCACCCTGATGAAGGCTGGTTTCTTGCCAGGCCCAGCCAGCCCTCTACAATTAAAGGACAGAATCTTCATAAGCGACCTTTCTTCTTGGCCTGCTCCGCTCTAAGGGCCTTTTCAATTGAAATTTGTTTTCCTCCCAGGAGGTCCTCCTTGGCTCTAGATTGAGCTTTAGAAATATTTGTCTTTCTACCCCGTCCTCTTCTCACTGAAGCTGAATTTTTCCCCAACCCCAACAAAGGATTCTGACTAGATCTTAAGAAATAACCCGAATCTGCAGGGTCTAAAGGGGAGAGGCAAGACTCCTTAACAAGAGACACAGGGTCTGGATCAAGTTCAAAAGAGGATAGATCAGTTACTACAGGAAGGGAAACAGGTTCGGTAACCAAAGGAACCACAGCATCATGTGTACCCACCCCCCGAACAGCTTCAACATTGACACGGTGAACATGGATAGACAAGGGAAAACCATGTTTTCCCGAGAGGGAGAGCTTTCTCAAACCTTCAATCCAATCGTACCCAAGAAAAGAGACATTATTCAAAAACAAATTAACATTTGACAGATGGGGGATAGTATCAGTACCAGGATCAGGAAGATCCCCTTCAGCTGAACCATGAGGCGGTAAGGAGACTAGAGCTAGCAAATATCTAGAACCTTTGGCCATTAAATCATCAGGAAAGTTCAAGTCTTCTGAGGACGAGTCACTACCAATGTCTTCCGCCGAGGTTTGGGCCGAACCCGAGGAGGCTGCAAACTTCTCCAAAGGGCCTTTGCATGCCACCCCCGAACCATTCCTTCTATTACCTTTCGGATTCCTCCCTGGTAAAGAGCATGCTGAAGCTGGATGACCATAAACATGACAGTGTCTGCAGCGGAATGGAACATTTTCATAATCCAGAATTTGGGGGATGATCACTGGTCCCTAATCCAAGTTAATCGATTTTTCCAGACCCTCCCTTAGATTAATATTTACTAAAATCCTCACTACCTTCATCACCTTGGTTTCAACGAATAAGAGGTCTGCCTCCAGAAAAGTTCCAAGGATATCACCTATCCTTTTGAAATGGTACATATCCCAAAAGTGCAAAGGAAGAGCAGGCAACCTGACCCAAATTGGTAAAACATCAACCCTTTCTCTGCTTCCATTGAAAAGTGGACTCCATGGCTTCATGAGAACAGGGGAATGGTCAATATGCCAACACTGGGACTGAATCCATCGTAAGTCCGCCTCTTTCTCCAGATTAACCGTGAACCAGCCTCTGTTCAGCTCCCTGACCTCCGGCACATATCCAAGCTATTTACCCCATGACGCCGCGGCCCACTCCTGGAGTGTTTTTTGAGCAAAATTTCTGCCCATGGCTCTACCAACCAAGGTGCACTATGCCATCTTCAATACGCTATCCCAAGCAAGATCTTCGCCAACTACATAATTTCGAATCACTTTCTTTTTTATCCAATTCTTTCGACGCTTCTTAGAGGAACCATTATGCACTCTCCTCCCGTCACAGTCGCCCGGATCCCCTGAACCATCACCTGAAGAATCCCTTCTTGGTGAATCAAACCCTCGCTATTCAGCTACATCCAGAGGCGCCCTCCTTTCTTCCTCCGAATTGTCTCTGCTCGAAATATTTCCTTGTAATACCTGACCAGCCTCCCCTTCGGATGGCACCTCTGCAACACTCTTCACACCCTCGAACCCTTCCAGAAAGTCTGAAGCCAGAGAACTTGTCTTCCAGTTAGAGAATAAACCCGAATCCCTCTGACTCGAAGACCCCAACAAAACTTCCGGCCGATGTGAAAAAGACTTCTCCAGTGGGGCTGCTGTTAAAAGCTCCGGTGAAAGAACAAGAAAGTCAGATGGGGACATAACTTCCTCCACCTCCATAAAACCCTCTGCACCCACGAGAGCCTGACCCGGTCTTGGGAAGTCCACCAGTTGCTCCAAAAACCGTCCACCTGGCATCTCCCAGATGTCAGTGCTTTCCAGTCTGTCACTGGAATAATCTACCACATCCAAATCTGCCATTAAACCAGGGAAGAAAACCGTAACAGTCAAGAAAATCTCAAAACAGCCTCAAGTCTTGAAACCCTACCACTCCACCATCACAGAATGAGATAACCCTAAACCGACTTCTCCATAGCAGCCTTCTAACATGCGCAGACAATCAAGAGGAAAAGGGTAGACCCCTAGCCATAGCTAGAGGTCAAGTCCACCCGTACCAGTAGCCTTGCCGCCTACGCCATCGCCCTCAGAGCTGCGAAAACCCTACCGTTTATCCCAGGGTCTCACCAATACTAAAATTTATATATAAGTATATAAAAACATAATAAATTTATAAAATTGATATGTTACTTTTTCTAAAAAATATAATGTATATAGTTATGTCAATACATCATTTCATTACAATATGAGTTGGTGGGTTTAATGATTAAGAACATGTGTTTCCTGTTTAAAAGTTGCAAGTTCAAATTTTCTATTTTATATATCAAGAAGGCCTTAAAATTATTGTGTCAAAAGTTAAAGTACAATTTCAAGG
>LPNX010682148.1:0-69688 GCA_001517045.1 Pseudotsuga menziesii | reverse complement strand
AATGTGAGTGCATTCTTAAGAATGCATGTTTTCCATAAAGAATCCTTCAAAACATCCTAGTGGTTCTCATATGCACACTTAAAGACTAAAGATCCCCTAAAGTGGTAAGATAGTGGCACCCATATCCCCACTTAAAGATCAAATATCACAATAAGGTTATTTCAGACAACTAAAGGCCTCATCCATGACCCTGCCCTATTCTCCTTCTAGAAGTAGATCTTTCCCCCATCGAGAGCATCACTATGACTAGGTACTTAATGTACAAGCAGAAGGAAAATAACATGGGAGACTAGAGACTTCCCAAAATTGCTTTAAAATCTAATCACTTGACCAACTTCAACTCAAGAGAGGTTGGTATAAAAACATCATGGATTCGTTAAACCATTTTGGAATTGACAAAAATTCCACTTTGTAGGATATCAATAACATTAAAAATATTATCACATCTAAGTTCAAAGAGAAAATGTGGGGTGAAAAAGAATTAGAGGTTAAAATAAAATTAAGATACTATAAGGATGTCATTAACCCTAATATGGAAGATCAAAAATATGTATTTTTTTTATCTAGTTCCAAGAAGAAAATTAATATAGCCAAGATAAGAATGAAATCTCATGAGCTTCACAGTGAAACAAGATGCTGGACAATTCCTAAAAAACCATGGGTGGAAATGAATTTCCATCTCTATGACACTACGAGTGTTGAGAATGAAAGTCACTTTATCTTAGAATGTGCTGTTTACACCCACATTAGATTGCAATTCAATAATATTTGCTACAATATGAACCTTCATAACCTTCTAAAATGTCATAACTATGATGACCTAGGAACACTTCTTTCTAAGATTTTTAAGAACCATTTTTTTTATAGCAATTCATGTAATCCTCTTAAGGTTCAACAGACTAGATTTCGTCTCAGTGGACATTACCTATGTACATCACCATCACCACCACCATCAATACACATTGTTTCTCCCCCAACCATCATCAAGGCTCTAACACCCACACTTGTTGCTCAAAACATCTAAATGATGCTTATATCCCCATTAAGAAGTTAAAAATAATTTGCAAAGGTGGATTGTGTGGTGGTTTGAGGTCTTATACGTGGTCCTCAGTCCTCAAAAGTTTCATTCATGGTCTTAGGATTGATTTTCATCTCTTAACAATGGTTAAGGTCTTAAGACTCATCATGAGTACTAAAAAACTCCAAATGACACCTTTATCTCAATTCATAATGAAATATCCCCTAGGAAAGTCTCCTAATGTTTGATTAGTGGCCCTTAGGCCCTAGAATCTTATTTTAGAGACTAATGACCATGTTTCATCCCTTTACAATGGTCATGACACTTAGATTGATCTTGGGTTCTCAAAACCTCTTACTGGCATATATCTTTAATTAGAGACCAAAGATCCCTTAAATAGTTAGTGTGGTGGTTTGATGTAGGAAAAATTGTAAGGAAACATGTTAATTATATTAAAGTGTAGAAACATTGACAAATATTACTAATTTTTAGAATGTTAATCATAAACTGTTGAAGGGTTTATTTATAAAAATATTCATATTTCTAAGGATCTTGTATAGTTTTTAGAAAAAATTGGCATCTTTTAGAGAAAAATACCTATTTCATATAGATTTTGGATGAACTATTTAAAAGAATGGAAATTGGTGAATAATTTTTTAGAAAAAAACATGGAAAACTATCCCATGGGTGAAATTTAGCCCAAGTAAAAGTTTCCTTAATTTTATGCTTGAGCCATTAAAGTTTCCAATAGTTCATAATTCATAGGTTTCATCCATCAATGATCATAAAAGGACCAGTGACACGTCCCTTATGCTCAAAACCTCCTCATGACACCTATATCCTCAGTTCAACACCAACAATCCTAAAAATTTCAAAAACCATTCACAGTTATCAAAATAACTTGGTGGGAGAGAAATCCACACTAGGATTCCAAAGATGTCCTAAAGGTCATGTATGGTGGCTTGAGAAATCGTTAAAGGAACTTGATCCATCAATTTTTGGGGGGGGCATAAGGAATGAGTTTCTTCCATCGACTATGGAAAATCGTTGTGAACCATAATTGGTACTCAAAACCTCTTAATGGGACTCATATTGTCACTTGAGGCCAAATATCCGCTAGAGATATTATATGTGTGGCAGTTTTATCTCTTGCTCATAGCTCTTGTTCCCTAAAACCTTCATTTAGGTCCTAAAAGCTCCAACTTATGAAAAAAACAACCTCATAGATATTTTATGTTGGTATAAACACTCATTTATGCCCCTCGAGTGTTAAAGGATTTATTTAGGGCATAAGGCCTCACTTTTATCCCCTAACCATTCTCAAGGTTCTAAGATCCATCTATGAACAAAATCTCGTAACAATGTTTTTACTCTCATTTTAAAGACAACGATAACAAAATAAATTCATATACAAGAGAGATTGCTCAAAATAAACTATGTATAATCAATTAATCTTAAAAAAAAATCTTTTAAAAATAGAACGCATAATACTATATCTTAAAAAATATTAATTTTATTTTAAATTATAGTATGAAAAAATTATTAATTTTTATTTTAAATTATAATATAATAAAAATATTAATTTTTATTTTAAATTATAAAAATCAGTATGCATTTTGCTTTTATACAAAACGTAGTGCACACAAAGTATAACACATGCCCCTTTCATAATGCATACCCAATATGTTTAAATAATACACTTGGAAAATTATTGTTGCAAACATACTTTAATATTTGACTTTTGATTTCATTAAGTTATTCTTTTCCAAATGCCATTAAGTGATTGTTTTCATTTCTCGTGAATATAAAGAACTTACGCAGAAGAGAGAATCCCTCGAAATGATTCAAATAATTAAGATTTTACTATGATTTCAAAACCAAATTTTATTTCTCTTCATTAAAAGGAACTTACGCAACCCAACATGAGAAGAGAGCATTCCTTCGAAAAGATTCAAATAATTAAGATAAAAGGAACTTCTGTGTACATAAAAGCGTAGGCATTTATCAAGCATCACCAAACATTTTTCCACATTCTAACATTAACATCTAATGATTATATCATTCACTTCACTATAGCTATAGCTCTTTTTTATGAGTAAACCGAAGTTTGTATATAGATGATGAAATTAATTAATAAGAAAAATTTAGCTATTTACATTTTAATGTTCAACTTCCAATGACTATATCCTCATTCACCGTAGTTTTTTTTAATGAGTAAAACTTGGGCTTGTATATAGCTGATGAATCTAGAAAAGTTGTGGTTGGGAACTTTTTAGTGAATTTTTTTTTGGGGTGCATTCATATTCTTTTGTTGAATGGTTAGATCTAGACCATTAACGTGTCTAAATTTTTCACACTTTTGACTATTGAAGGAGTGAGTGGATAAAAATTCTTAATGAAATGATTTTCTCTAATGAAGATTATTTAGAAACTGATGATCCAAATTTGAAATGTATTTGGATATATGAAAGTGCCTTAATATCCCTTAAAGGTACAATATCTAATTGGACTAATAATTTTCAGACTTACAAAATTAATCATTTTTTAAGAAAAATACTAAGCATCTAAATGTTAATTTTTTTTTCTTTGTTAAAATCTAGGTGTTTCACTATTGTTAGGAAGTATTTGCGATAAATACAATTTTTTAGAACAATTGGTATTGTTGACCCCATAACATGCCCATATGCACATATGGGGTCCCTTCTTTTTTTAGAAGACAAACTCCTACTTATATTTCCTTAGGGCCCTCTTTTTAGGAATCTTCATGACTAAGGTTCAAGTTACTTCCCTAATCAATCCTCATGTTGAAATATTAATCGAATCCAACTTTTTCTTGATTAAAATATAATGACCTGGGGCTTGGTTTCACATTAACTAGAAAATGATAAATTATATGCTTTATGCATATAATCTTAACCATATTTAAGTGATAGAGATAGCATAAGATTTACTCATCATGATAAAAAATATGTTGGTAGCCTTTGTCTAATGAGTAATATTATCACATGCACTCTTTCGAGTTGAAAATTATGTTCCTTATTCCTTTAGTGATGACTGTAAATTCTATATCCCTTATTTTGAAATTTCACTTTTCTAGGTCATAGAGCAATAAATAGTATAATGTAAGTGGATGTTAATATGTGAAACTAGACATAGTGAGTGACAATTGCAATTTTGTAAACACGGAGGCAATTTTGAAAATTTGAATCATGGAATTATCGAATGATTTTGAATCCATTTCAAATCTTAATTCACAATTACAACTCTAGGAACATGTAGTCTTGCATCGGGAGTATTTCAATTATGGTTCATTGGTAAGGAAAATGAAATTATTAAACACTAATTAAGTGGAACCAATTTCATTGGTGAAAGATCCTATAGGTTAAATAGTGATATCATTGTTTTAAGAATAAATGAAATCCTTAAATATCATTTCCAAAGAAAAGAACTCAGGTAACTCTCCCCTCTCTAATTTCTTACACGTTGAAGAATAATGTTTAATTACAAGTCTAGCTATTGAGTTAGAATGGCATTATTGAGAATCCTTTCAAGTGATTTTGATTCAAGAAAGCCATAAGAGGTAACATTATACAATATTAATATTTGAGATACATTACACTACTAGGGGATACACTTATTTTTGGTCTTGGAAACTTGTATTTCAAACTAAGACTACAAATACTAGGCCATAGTTAAATATTTCCTATAATTGTAAATTGTTGAGCCTGTTGATTTTTTGGTGATACTTTCTATTATAGTTTCTCTTTTTGAAGTATGATGAAGTTGAAAACAACCTCAAACATCCCTAAATAATAAATGGAATCTATAAAATTTAAGTAAATTTTTCTTCCTTTTATTTCCTCTTTTACCCTTTTACTCTAGGAACTATTATTTTCATTCCCTTTCTACATAGAAATTTCCATCATTGTTTTGGGATCAACTTAGAATGTCTCAACAACAAATGAAAATGAAACGTGATGATAGTTTTGGGCACAATATTCTTTCATAGTTTTAGTGCTCATAGTTCCCATTGTGATTCACCCTTTAACTAGTTTCCAAGTTTCATTGTGTTTCACCATTTCACAAGCTCACAAGTCTTATGCTACATAATTATAGCAATAAAGTATTGCAATAAAAAATTCTCCTTAATTATCAACCTTGGGACATACAACTTCATATTATTGTGCAATACGTATGCAAGCCACATAAATTTAATCCACTAAAACACATCCTAAATGTCCTATAATAGTAAAGTGTTTGACTACCAATGTGATGATAAAAAGAAACAAGGTATCTATATGGTGTTGTTGTTTTATAACCAACTCATACCAAAAGTACATACTCATGAGTTGTTTAATAGTATCAAATCAAAGGGTTTGATGGTGTTGTTGTTTTATAACCAACACATACCAAAAGTACATACTCATGAGTTGTGCAATAGTATCAAATCAAAGGATTTGATGGTGTTGTTGTTTTATAACCAACCCATACCAAAAGTACATACTCATGAGTTTTACAATAGTATCAAATCAAAGGATTTGATGGAAAATTAAAAAACTAAAGAACAATCCTCAATGTGCATATAATGTAACATAAAGGAAACCAACCAAAATATAAAGCACAAATCCTATGCTATAAAGAATGCTCTTTATATTAAAAATATAATGGAGATTATGGTACACATGTTGGTATTAGATTTAGTTGATATGGTACTCAACAAAAAAATCAAGGGAGGGGGGTTATTCTTCTCCTCTAGTGCTACACTCCCAACCAATATGCATGTAATGTACATAAAGGAAACCAACTAAAAGATAAATCACAAAGCCTCTATTACAAATAATTCTCTTTATATTAACAACATAATGAGATGATGGTACACATGTTGGTATTAGATGTAGTTGATATGGTCCTCAACATAATGGAGATGATGATACACATGTTGGTATTAGATTTAGTTGATATGGTACTTAACAACAAACTCAAGCGAGGGGGGTTCTTCTTCTCCTCTAGTGCTACACTCCCAACCAATATGCATGTAATGTTAACATAAAGGAAACCAACTAAAAGATAAGTCACAAAACCTCTACTACAAATAATTCTCTTTATATTAACAACATAATGAGATGATGGTGCACATGTCGGTATTAGATGTAGTTGAAATGGTCCTCGGCAATTCTTGTTCTTCTCTAGTGCTACACTCTCAACCAGTATTGACCTTAAAAAACTAAAGAAAAAAGGATTAAAATGGGTCTCTCCCCCATTTTGTATGTAGTCTAACAACACAACCATACTTTTTATGGATGTATATATGTAATGGTTGTAAGGAATTTGTTTAAAGGAAACGACATGTACACTTTTTAGAGACAGATCCAACATGAATTATCCATTTTTGTTGATGAATTAATTATCCATTGCCATGAAACCTTGAATTGGCACAAATTTTTTGGATTTTTTTGGGGAATGGGGAGGGATTATTTGGGTCCAAGATGGAAATAATTTTGAATGGGGTATAAATTGTAGGTTTGGGGAATTTATTAACTGAATAAATTAGTGTTGGTTGGAAATTGCAGTGGTGTCAATCAAATTGTAGATGTATTTTAGACCCCCTTTATCACTCGACAATGGAAAATTGTAATTTTCCATTGTCGAGTGTCATAGGAGGTCTCTAAATCCATATTCATTGTTACAATTTACTAAATTTTAACACTGCAGATGGATTTAGAGACCTCTTAGAAAGGGGTCTCTAAATCCATATATAGTGTTAGAATTTAGTAAATTTTAATAATTCATTGTCAAAATTGCAATTTTCCATTACCGAGTGACATAGGGGGTCTCTTAATCCATATACAATGTTAAAATTTAGTAAATTTGAACATTTCATATGGATTCAGAAACAAAGACATGTATCTGAATGCATCTGCAATGTTAAATTTTGGGAAATTGTAAAAATTCATTGTCAAAATTGCAATTTTCCATTGTTGGATTTCGTCAAATAACTTACTAGAAAGGTGATACAACAAGTACCTAGGTGATTGGTTATTAATCGATGCACACAAAAAACATAGAAAAACACACACACATAACATGACTACTTTCCAATAAACATTCCTTTCAATTAAATAGGAAATAATCTCTTTTAACAAGAGGAATTACAATGCGAGTCTCTGCTCGAATAGTTAGAATGGGAATCGACCAAATACAAACAACTGAAATATGGAATGCTACTTCCTCACACTTAACACACATGAAGAAAGTATTGAAACTCTCTACTTGTCATTATGAGATTCTATAGTACGCTTCAAAAACTCACAATAATTCATGCATCTAAAAACCCAACCCCCTTCTTCTCTGCATGTGCACTGGTATTTATAGCTGATCCTTGGTGCACAAGATTCATACTTCCTTCTATAATTTCACCTACTCTTAGGAAACATCATGAATGAACTTAGTACATCATCATATCTCACTCTGTAGATTGCACCACTTGTCTCCTTGCAACAACCACCATAACTGACCTGCAACTATTTCAACTACCCCATCAACCTTCTCCTCGAACTCTAGAAAATAATAGGTCCTTTCATCTATCACACTTAGTCATGTTTACTTATCATCTCTCCTTAGGCTTTTTTTGAGATGTCATCATTAGCCTCTTTCACCTTTTACTATTGGTCATCGATTATTTGCAATTTGAACTACCACATCTCTTTTCTTTTCGTCGACCCCTCTTCTCTCATCAACCTTTCTTCTCATTATGTTGGAGGTTGTCGACCGTCTTCGAGGATTATTTACTCCATTATATTCGAATATTTCTTTTTTTCCTAGATACCCCTGGATCAATCTCTTAGGTTTGAATATAACTTTTCTCATGTCTTTACAACATCCTCAATTATTCTTCTAGAATCCATGTCGCATATTCTAGGTCTCTGTTATATGTCCCTCTCGGGAACCAGTCATAGAGATATTTGAGAGGAAAGACCCTGAACTTCCTTTTAAAGAACTAGCACAATTGAAGAAAGTTGGAACTCCATAAGCATATATGTTATAATTTGAAAATATTTTAGGAATGGTTTCTTATGTATATATGGCTAGGTTAGTTTTACTATTTACTAAAGGATTGATAGAACCTTTGAGAGGGATCATGAAGTCCCACAAGTCAGCTACATTTAAGGATTCCATGAATTTGACAAGAGATTTGCAGAATGTGTTGCCATGAACCAAATAACCCTCTAAGCCTAATTCCCATTCCAAATTCAAGGAAGGTAAGAAACTATGGAAAAGGGACTCCTTTTAAAAAGAAAATAAATTAGGGCCAAGCAAAGAATAACTTAGAAGAAGGAATCAATGTTTCACATGCCAACAACCTTGTGTTCCAAGACATAAGTGTGCAAAGGGGAAGGCACACTACAATGAATTTTTCTCTGAGATGAAGAATATGGAGAGGAGTAATAAGAACAACTTGCATCCCAATAAGAGGGGCATGAAACAATAGAAGAAGAACAACCCACTCTTTAGACAGGAAAAATTGCAGTACTCTTAGGTGTACCTAGATTTCACACCCTGAGGCTCAAGGATAACATAGAAGGCCAAAAGGTCACAGTTTTAGTGGGTGGAGGAGCCACTCATAACTTCATAGATGCAGCCTTGGTGGAGAGGATAAAGTTACAAGATAAAAAATTTGTATGGTTTCACGGTCATCATTCTAGGTAACAAGTCTATGGAATGTACTAAATGGATTCCAAATATTCAAGTTACTATAGGAAATCATACTATCACAAAAAATTTCTATGTGGTGAAAGTGGCAGATACAAATGTGGTTTTGGAATTCCATTGGTTTTATTCTTTATGGGATCATACAATGAACTATCAAGTCCCTGAAATGATGTTCAAAAATTCAAAAGGGAAACCCATCTTGTTGACAAGAATGCGCACTTACCCAAATAAAGTGGTGCCCTCTCATAGTATGAGGTCTATCTTAATGAATTGAGACACATAATGGGATGATGAATGTTTAATTGCATATTCTAAACCTCACTTGAAGTTATAAAAGTATCCTATGGAGATAGAGAAATTATTGAGTAAGTATGAGAGCGTTTTTGGATACCTTCCCTCAGGAAGACCACCAGACAGAAGGGTGGAGAATATCATTGAGTTAGATATAGGAATAGAACATATAAAAATGCATCCCTATAGGCATTCCAAAAGGATTAGATATTATATTGAGGATTCCATTAAATAATTTTTGAATTTGGGTCTCATAAGGCCTAGTTCAAGCCCATATGATTCTTTAGTTTTTATGGTAAAGAAAACGGATGGAACTTTGAGGATGTGCATTAATTTTAGAGATTTGAATAAGAAGATAGTAAATAATAGATATCCCATCCCAAGGATTTATGAGATAATGGATGAGCTCCATGGATCCAAGTTCTTCTCAAATATTGACCTTAGATTTGGTTATCATCAAATTCGAATGAGAGAAGAAGACATGCCAAAGACCGCTTTCAAATGACACTATGGTCACTTTGAGTTTGTATCCATGCCCTTTGGCTTGACAAATGCTCCTTCCAGATTCAAATCATGCATGAACAATATATTCCACAAGAAACTTTGTAATTTTGTACTATTTTTCTTTGATGACATTCTTATTTACAATAAAACATGGAAGGAACATTTGCATCATCTAGAAGTGGTATTAACAATTATGCATGATCAATATTTTCTTACTAAGTTGTCAAAGTGCAAGTTTGGATTGACAGAAATATTGTTTATTGTACACATCATTGGTCATTATGATGTGAAGGTGGATATGGAAAAAAAATCCAGTATAGAATGGACTCGTCCCAAAAATCTCATTGAATTGAGAGGATTCATTGGAATTTGTACCTACTATAGGAATTTTGTGAAGGGGTTCTCCCAACTCACTTCACCTCTCACTGATTTGACAAAGAAATATGATTTCCAATGGCATTAGGGGGCTCAATAATATTTCCAAACAATGAAATAGGTAATTAGGAATTGTACTATTCTAGCCTTGCCTGATTTTTCTAAACCATTTGTCTTGGAATGTGATGCATCAAGAGAATTAATTGTAGTAGTCATAAAGCAAGGACAACACCCAATATATTTCGAGAGTAGGAAGCTATAGCCACATGAGAAGCTTTAATCTATTTATGAGAAATAAATGGTATCCATCATGCATTCTTTGATCAAGTTTAGACAATACTTGGTGGGAAACAAGTTTGTGGTCAAAACTGACCATAATATCTTAAGGTACTTCCTCACTCAAAAGGATCTAAATGAAAGGAAACAAAAGTGAGTGAGTAATATTAAAGCGTTTGAATTTGATATTAAATATGTGAAGGGAAATAATAATGTGGTAGTTGATTCCTTATCTAGAAGACCTTATATTTCTCTAATGGATGTAGCAGAAAATTGGAAAGCCATATTAGAAGTAGGGTATGCCAAGGATAAGTTTTCTTGTGAACTTTTTGATGGGAATAACCATGATGACAGGTATAAGGTGTTTAAAGGAATCATATACTACAAATATAGAATCTATTTGGTCCCTAGTTCATGTTTTAAGGAGAACGTTTTAAACAAATCTCATGATTCTCCTCTAGCAGGTCACCTTGGTTTCTTCAAAACATACAGAATGTTGAGGGAAATATTATCATGGAAATGGTTAAAGGCTGATATTATGAAATATGTTAATGAATGCCCAACATTTCAGTAAAATAAAGTGGAGAACAATCATCCAACTGGCCTATTGCATGCCTTTCCAATTCCCAAACAAAAATGGGAGAGAATTTCCATGGACTTCATCACTGGTTTGCCCAAGGTGCTTGGTAAGGATTGTATATTTGTAGTGGTGGATAGAATCACTAAATTTTCTCATTTATTTGTTGTTACTACCACTATCACTGCTGCATAAGTTGCTGAACTATTATTTAAATAATTTTTCATATTGCACGGGCTTCCGAAGAGAATTGTTAGTGACAGAGATAGAAGATTTTTTAGTGGATTTTGGAAAGAACTCTTCAAAATGGTGGGGAAAAATTTGACACCTAGCACAAGATATAATACACAAACTGATGGACAAACAAATAGGGTGAATAAATGGTTGTAATTTTACTTGATTAACTATGTTAGTGGGAAGCAAAAGCATGGATAAAATGGTTTCATTTGAGGGAGTTTTGCTACATTACTATTTTTCATATGTCTGTTGGCATGTATCCTTTCAAAGATATGTATGGTTATGATGCATACACTTTTATTGACCACACTTTTTGTGATAGTAGAGATTCAAAGGATAAGTATTGGATTAAAGAATGTCAATAAATTTTAAAGGTTTTGAAAGATAACTTGCAGGTTGCCCAAAATCAGAAAAAACAATATGAAGACCAACATAGAGTGGAGAGGCACTTACAAGTGAATGAATTGGTATATTTGAGGTTTTGTCCCTACAAAAAAACCACCATAAAGGGTAAATGTCCATAAAATCACAAACCAAGGTTTTATGCTCCCTACAAAGTGATTCAAAAAGTTGGAGAAGTGGCCTATGAATTGGAGCTTCCCATAGGAAGTAAAACTCATAATGTATTTCATGTTTCATGTATAAATAAGGTTATAGGTAAAAATATTTCAGTTTCATATACATTACCTCCTTTGTATGACATTAGAGGAATTTTGGGGTCTAAAATGGGCCTCCTAAGGAAAATAATAAAATAATAGTTAAAATAATAAAACAATAGTTAAAATAATAAAATAATATTGCTTAATTTTGGAGGAAGAAATAAAAAAACTACTTTTTGTGTTCATATTTTCGACATATCTCCCTGTGTTTTTACTCAAATTTCGATTGGGAGAGCTCGTTGGATGTGGAATTTGATTCCACATCCAACGAGTACCCACACTGCATACTTTTGACGGACCCCGCTACCCCAAAAACAAGAAATACCCGAAAAAACATGATGATGATGTCATCGTCACGTTTTTTCGGGTATTTATTGTTTTTGGGGTAGCGGGGTCCGTCAAAAGTATGCAGTGTGGGTACTCGTTGGATGCGGAATCAAATTCCACATCCAACGAGCTCTCCCGATCAAAATTTGAGTAAAAACACAATGAGATATGTCGAAAATACGAACAAAAAAATAGTTTTTTTAATGACAAATATGTCAATTCAACCATTATGGTTGACTTATTTTAGTGAAATTCTATTGGTTCTTGAATTCCAACTCAGAAAAACTTATTTTGGCACGTTTTCTTATAAGGCCCATTTTAGACCCCAAATTTCCTCTAATGTGAAGTACAACTTGTTCTCATTCTAGAAAAAATATTGAAAACAAAAGAAAGAAGGTTAAGGAGCATAACAATAAAAGAATACTTGGTACAATGGAAGGATTTCCCTGGTGGGGAAGCCACTTGGGAAGATGAGAAAATTTTAAAAAATTCAAACTTGAAATTGCTTTAGGACCAGAAATATTGTGTGGTGAGGAATGTCATGTCCCCTTCCCAATGAGACTATTAGTTAGCAATGTTTCACCCACCTACTAGTTCCTTAGGTTGGGGAGGAGGCATTAAATCTTGCAATAAGGGAGCTATGAGACCTGAGAGAACCTTAGTTTGTAATTTAAACATTAAATTGTGTAATAAAAATAATAAATTTAGATAAAATAAAGTGGCATTTCTTCATGAAGGCATTTGGAGGTTCATGGAGACCTTGGGTAGCTACATTATTCCTTACACATGTCATGACTGAACCCCAAATTCAAAATTATGAGTAATGGAAAATTATTGAAGCTGAATAGGTTTCAAGTAACATGACACAAGCCCAATTATTTGAATAGGTGAATAGGAATAACTTTCCATGGAAGAGGAGGGGACTAGGAAGAAACTAGGTGCCACTTGGAGAGAGATTCCCTGCACTTTTTGACAATAATGACAGTAGATTCTATGAAAAATCATACCTGATTGCATAACTATGCCAATATGACATGTTAGGCATAAAAATATCCTCCAAGAGAGCATACTTAGGGTTTTATAGAAACAATTTGAATTTGGAGGAATATGAAGGGATGAGGACAAGGGCATGTGTCATGGGGGTCACTAAACATCAAGGATGAGTTGGAGGAAGCCTATGGGAGGAAATTTGTCCTTGAAGGACCTTAGGAGGGTTATAAAATATTTTATGAGTAATTATATTATATTTTTTATGATTTGATAGTTTTCCTTTTGCATTTTGGAAAGCACTAGCTTATCCATTGTACGGTGAATGCTCACTTTCCCCGTTAGTGAGCCAATTTCAAGAGAGTTGGATTCTCATCCAAATTGGATGTGGGAGAGGACACCCATAAATATAATTTGGAGATTAATGGAGTTATTTTATTTCATATGGGATGATTTTACTTTTAGTGACCCATCTCTCCCCCCATTCTCACAATCCCTACTTCAATATTCCCATGTTTCTCTATGATGGTGCACTTGTGTGAATGGTGGTTGTGCACTTGTGTGAACGGTGTTTGTGCCTTGTTGAATCTAGTTGATTCCAAAGAATGGGTGAGTGATTTATGGCTCTATGATATGTCTCCCATACTATATGTAAGTATAAATTAGCATAAATTCGAATGCAAAATGCCCACATTTCCAAGCTATGGTGTGACTAGTTTCCATGGTTGGTTTCTGATTTCAATGGAGTTGTATATCTGATTTTTGTTGAAGATTTATATGATGTTATATGTTTTTGGGTGAGATATTGATTATGTTTTAATGGTATACATTCCCTATTCTCTGTTCTCAACTATTTCATATACAATTTATGAGTCAAATTTAAGTTATTACATGTCATTTCCCTTAAGCAAATATCATTGAATATATGCATTCAAATATGAAGATTTAAATATCTGTTGCAGAAATAATAAGCACACCAAATGACAGAAAATCAATTCTAATATCATTCCCCATACTCTGTTTGATAATTTGGGAGGGTTTCATAGGAGTTGGAGAGCCATTTCTTCTTACATCCTAGGGGGGAATTGTACCACAATTTACTAGTAATTTTACCATTTTTCCAATGTCCCTAAATGGAGTTACAAATGTATATAAAATTTTTTATAAAGTGACAAGAGATTTCATTGAGTGTTCCTAAGACTCACCATATCAGTATCTACCAAATTCGACACTCTATAATGCCATTCGAAGCCACTAGAGTCAAGACTAGTCAATACAAATTTCCCCAAATTCTTCCTTTGTTTGGAATTTTTGAATTGGGTCATTACAAAGTCGGTCTTGGTGAAATTTTTTTCTCCACCCAAAAATTTGATCAATTCATGCATCCTTGGAAATGGAAATCTATATTTTATTGTAACCTTATTCATATCCCTGGAGTCGGTATGCATCCTCCATTCTCCTCCTTTCTTTAGTGATATCACAACTGGTAATACACATAGAATCAGGATGTCCCTAATCAATCCTATGTTAAAAAAATATTGGACCTATCGATTAAACTTAACATACTCCATCAGCATCATTCTATGTAGTTCTTTGTTTGTTAAAATGGACCCTGGAATCAAGTTGATCTGGTGTGATATACTTCTCTTCAACGAAAACCTAGTTAGCATTTCATTGACCATTATGACCTTGATTTCCAAGAACACTTCTTTAACATCCATCGATTCATATTTACCTGGCTTATCAACACTTTGTCCTTTGGGAATATTCACAAATCTTGTTTCTTCTCGTCCCTTTTCAGGAATTCTTTCGTTGAACATATCAACACTTTCTTTTCCTGATATCCATTTTATTTTCCCTAGCTATTTTATTATTTGACAATGGAATCATTCGAAAACTTTCACCATCCTTCTTGAATATAACTATGTTCCTATGACTATCATAAGACATTATTTAGTTGTATTTCCATAGTCAACCCAACAATATGTTACAGGAATCCATCATAATAACATCTCACAATAAACTATCATGAAATATTACAATATTCAAATTGATTATACATAGTTGTGTCACCATCACATGATGACCTTTTTACAACCATGATACCTACTATGCACTTAGGTGCAGTTAGCATTCTAACCCCAACTTTTCAATCACCTCCATTAAGACAAAATTCTCTATGTTGAATCCATTGATGATGGTGATATAGCATATGTCCTGAATCTTTACCTTGTTAAAAATTTGTACTTCCTCTGAGTCTTCTATTCCTTCGTCGTTCACATAGACTACAACAGTTTTCTCTAGGTCATCAAATTTCGACCTCCTTTTGATGAAATACCATCAAAGTTTCCTTTCATCATTGAGATAGCCTCATCTAAGATTCCATGGACTTTTGCCTACCGTCAAACCTCTGTATTCATGTTCTATGGTAATTTATATGACTTGTGTCTCAGTTCTCAACACTTATAACATACTATTTTGGATTGGTCTTCCCTTCTTCCATTGAAAGCTCCTCTACGACCACTTCCTCCTCGAATCCTAGAGTTTTATCCTCACTATAAGTACTTGGATGCACTATATCTGGTCATTGTTTTCTCTTGTCGATCATCTAACATTTATTATTTCTTCTCCTTGTCGGTTTGTCTTTTAGAGGTAGAGTATCTCTATCTCCTAGCAATCGAATTTCCTCTACTTGTCAAAGTTCTAGACAGTTTCTCCTCTACCTTTAGAGCTAGTTGGTAGGATCCTCTAAATTTCATGAACCTTGATAGGATCAACTAATCTCGAATTGCATATTTCATACCATTCACATACTTAGCGACTGCCTCTTCTCCTTTGTCAGACAGTCTTGACCTAATAAATAGTCGATATAACTCCTTAATGAACTCTTTCACTGTCAATTCCTTCTATCATAGTTTTTTCACTTCCTAAACAAATAACTCATATATTCTATGGGAAGGAAATTATCTTTCATCTTGGTGACCATTCTATCCTAATTATTCACTTTCTCTTTACCCTTTTTGGCTCACTCGGTATTTACATTGTCCCACCACAATGAAGAATGACGTTTTAGCTTCAAATTGGAAACCTTCACCCTCTTGTGGTCCTATATATTTATATCAAAGTATTTCTCCATTTCCCTCTTCTAATCTATCATATACTCAAGGTCCACACTTCTAGAGTAAGTAGGAATGTCCAGTTTGGCCTTAACCCTCATTTATGCCAGCTCTTTCAAAACTTTTTCCTTCTGGGTCTTCTTCTTATTCCTCACCCAGTGCATAAACTTCATCCTAAACTTATTTGTCTCTATGGTCGTGGGTTTTTGCAACATATCCTCATCATTGGAACTCTTTCATGGCCTCTAACTCATTCTTCAGCATTCTCATAATCTGAATGCATTCTTCAAAGTTTTCACAGTTGATGGTGACTCATGCACCTCTACACTATATTCTACCACAGACATTAACACCTCTTTGAGCCATCTCTCCACTCAGTCGAATAAACCATGATTTCACACTATTGAATCATATATGGAGTTTTTATCCATGTCCAAACACAACTAAACTTATCTTCACAAGACAACTTCCTGTTTTGATACCAATTGATAGAACCATTAATTGGGTGGTCAGTTGTTGATCCGTGAAAACAAAAAAAAACATAGATAAATACACACACATCATAAATACTTTCCAATAATTACAAATTATAATTAAATAGGAAATAATATATTTTTACAAGAGTAATTACAATGCGAGTCTCTACTTGACTAGTCAGAATGGACATCAACCAAACACATACAACTGTAAGAGGGAATGCTACATCCTCATGCTTAACACACACACATAAAGTATTGAAACTATGTACATGTTAGTATGATCCTCTGTAAAATGCTTCCCAACCTCACAACAATGCATGCATCTAACAACCCAAACTACTTCTTATTTTCATGTGCACTGGTATTTATAGATGAGCCTCAACTCACAGGACTCATTCTTCCTTATAGAAGTTCACCTACTCATAGGAATATAATGCAAAGTACATCCTCTGATATTACTCTACATATTTCACCACCTAACTCCCTACAAAAACCACCATAAATGAGATACAATTGGTTCAAATACCCTAACTACCTGGTCCTTGAAAACTGGAAAACAATTTTTCCTTTCATTTGTGTAGTAAGTCGGATTTACTTATTGACTCTCCTTAGGATTTGTTCGGGATGTCGTAGTCAAACTATTTCACCTTTTACCATCGATCATTGACTACTTGAAGTCTTAACTACCACATCTCTTTTCTTTTCGATGATCCCTCTTCTCCAACCGACCTTTATACCTATTCTACTAGAGGTCATCAACTATCCTCCAGGAGTCCTTAGTCGATTATCTTCAACTATTTCTTTTGGGCATAGATGCCCTTGCATCAAAATATAAGAATTAGGGATTGTGGTTTAATAAAATAAGGGATTAATAATTAATGTTAGGTTAATATAACATGTTAGTGGAGTAGAGGCCCATTGGTTAGAATGTATAAAAATATCACCCAAATATCACCCCTAACATCCACAAGCTCTCCAATGAAAATGGGAAATCATTTCAAATCCTCCACTTATCGCCTACCATTATGTAATGCATGTTTTGGGATGGGAATATCTTATCTTACATGTAGGTTCCTTCAATTGGAGGAAAGGAGGTGGTCATGTCTAATGCCACCCTCCTAAATCCGAATGGTCCAAAAATATTTCCCAAACCCTAATCCAAGGGAATATATATATTTAATGTTCAATAAAATATAGTATTGGACCAATAGAGTGTGATATATCAACAAAAAACGAGGTTAGTTGGATTTTATTAACATAGATACTCGAGTTCAAAACCCTCATTGGGAACAATTGTAAATATGGCCTTGTAAATTTAAGAATTATCTCTCATATATATAATTGTTACTATAATATTATAATATAGCTATGTTAATCCAAAAAATAAAAATAATGAAAAACAATATATATATATATATATATATAATAAATAAATAGAAATATATATTAAAAAAATGTGCACGTGTGTGCATATGATTAACGTCCACTAAGACTCTTTAAGTGTATTGTACCTTAAGAAAAGAGAAAGGAATTACTTGTATTTCTATAAAATTTGATTCCTATGATTGAAAAGATGAGAAAGAAGTGTTCTTATGTTCCCATAGTTCTGACAAGTTAGAAGGTCATGGATATTACAGTTGTATAAAATATTAGGAAATTGCAATCGAATGTGGGTGTACGCAGGGAAATCTAAAAGAAATCTAGAATCATATCAATTGAATAAGGGATTGATCTTCCATGTGAGGGCCAAATCAGATTGAAAGGCCTTGGTTTTCCTTGAAGAGAATGTGTTCATCACTTGAAGGTCAATTCTTAATTGTGGAGGCCAAAGGATTTTGTAGAAGAAATGTTTAGTTTGGAAGGGGGTTGTGGGTTCATCTAAGAGAGCCGATCTTCATCTATAGGGGAGAATTAGGTTATACAGGAAGCAAACTATTGTTTGGAGGTCATTTTATGCCTCTAGGACTGAGTATTCATTGGGAGGCCACTTGTTTCATTATGGGGTGATTAGAGGAAGGGAACATGCATTGGAAGGAAGTAATCTCTATGTGTGAGTTTGTAAAATCATATGAGAGTGTATTTATTGCCTTTTCTTCCATTTCAAGAGGATAGGGATGTTACAATATTGTTGATAACATGTATGAGATCTATCCACTTCACTTTTATATAGATTCTACATCATTTCCATGCTTTAGTAGAAGGATGCTACAACCATAAACAAAACCTATTATATATTGTTTCCATCTACAACAAGTAGTTACTAAAAATGTAGAATGATTTTGAAGTAGGTGTATATTCGAATACAAGGACGATGGAGGCATGAGGGTAGAACCAAAATAATCACGCAATAAAATGTAAATTATCAAAATAAATATAGTGAGTGCTAATATAGAATATAAAATGATGTACCTAGTGATTGTATGGTATATTGAGACTAAGACATAAATGCCACTAACAAATAAGGTAACATTAAGACCATATTTGCATAGAAGTGATACGGAGATCATGCCTCTAATTTTCCAGTGTACAAATGAGTCCAAGGAGAAGGGAATGGCATGAAATATGAAATGAAGTTCCTTGTATTACATTCCTTTCCTCTTCAAACTTATACAAGATCCACTATCATGGTTCTTTCTCACCTATTGCTAACATGCACCCATAAAATTTATTCTTCAATGTCTTTGGAAATATTGTAGTTGTGATAATTGAAGTTATATTGTTAACTAAGGTCCTCTCCCTATTTTTTATTTAGGATCGCAATATCATTTCACACATAGAAAAGGGGAAGATAATATTGTTTAAGAACATATGATTTTGTCCAAGTTTTGAATATTTTTGTTCAAAAAATGATGAATTTTGTTCAAGTTTTGAAATTTATGTTTAACCCTGAATATATTCATGAGGTCCCTAAGATTTTAAATTTCAATGTAACAATCTGTAATTAATGTGTCTCTCTATGGGTTGTATGGCCACAATCTCAACACAAATAATGTCACTCCAGCTCATTGAAGATCTATTATTTGGTTAGCTAGTATTTGATAATGCAGGCATTTTGTCATAATGTAGGATAGATTCATGTTCAGGTTGAGGGAATCTAACATGAGCTATGAGCCTACACATAAATTTGGATCAAGTTTTATTGTAATGAAAATCTCAAGAAAATATGTAGGGAGTCTCTCAAGTATGGAGAAAAGAGGGCACAAATGAAGACAACAACATGAGGCTCATATATGGGTGGGACATGGCAAATCCAATATGCTCAGACACATGTAGGGTTTAGGGTTAGAGTCCAAATTTCAATTTATGAGTCCCAAAATTCAAGGAGCATGAGGTTGTACTTAGAATGAGGGGAAGAGATGAACACATGTAGATATTAGAGACAAGATGGTTATAAAATGAATTTCTTGGATTCAATAAAAAAAACATGTTGGAAAATTGCCAAAAATGGTCAAATGTAGAAAAATGTTGATTAAAGAGATTAATACTAAGCACTAACATCAATTTATAATTCTATAACAAATTTAGTCATACATGTCATTAGATTAATCAAGAGGAAGAAAACACAGTAAGACTCAAACGTAAGGGTCGTGACATCAATTTCTTGGAGTGTCAAAATGGTTGGGGTTGAGATGCCAAAATGAGAAAAGTTAAACATATTAATCCTTTGGAATTTTCTAATTATACATAGTTGCACTTGACAATAATTTGAATGTTGATAACACATTTTTCCTACCTCTTACTCCAAGGTTCAATTATTGTCCATAAAAAAGATTGAAAAATAAATAGTAATGAGTCCAATATATGAGATACTATTGATGTTTCGAAATTCTCTTCATTTTTAAATACTTTTATAAATAGTGATGGGTTCAGAATTAAGGATTTCAATGATTTCCATGAGGATAAAAAATATTTTGCAAAATCAAAATGGGACATTTGTTGCATAAGCATCGTGGAGTATTGAGTATGATAGGAATCAAAATACTAGGTATTACCCTATGTGTTCATTTAATAAAGAAGTTTAATATTGTGTAGTGCAACACTAATATGACTCCTCAATTTAATACACAATTGATTGAATATCCATTATACATATGGAAATCATACCTAAATCACAATTACAATAGAAATAGGTTGAAAAGGACTACTTACAACTAATAAAAGCACTAGGCATTATCTTATTTACTACTAATAGAGTGACTAATGAAGAAAAATAGATATCCAAGTATGAGAGTAGTAAGAAAAATAAAATTGATATGGGAACGCTGATTTCTTATATGTTTGTATTCTATATATTTTGGTAAAATTGCATTGTAAAATGCTAAATTGATTTGACAAACTACTCATTTAGCTTGGGAAAATATTTTTAGAATATGGAAGAAATTCTAATGGCTACACATACAAAAGAATAGTCAAACTTAGTTAAAATAAACCACCACCATCTTTGAATATGAATATCAAATCCTCATAACAAAATTCAATCTATCCATACAAACATAAATGGATATGGAAGTCGAAGGAGAAAGTGTGACACAAGATACCGACTGATTTTTCAAGGGAGGGATACATAGTGGAATTTAAATCATAAATGTAAACTTCCAAATTAGTTGTATATCATCATATTATAGAACCATGTATTGGGTTTCAATTTTTTGGAGGTGGGAGGAAGAAAGAGTAATATAATTTTAAATTTCAATTATAGAGATACCCATCAGTCAATAGAGTTGTATGATATATGCAAAAAAGGGAATACGAGTTTAAGAAAACCATGAAAGGAAGTAAATGAAACAATCACAAAACCTGTGACCTATACCGTCTTCTGGTACATCTCTTGGCACAATTTGTTATTGTTAATCCATGTTCCAAATATATCCTAACCTATAGATAGTAGTTAATAGTCTCAATCAACAATTCTAGGTAGAATGTGAATCTATTTTCTCAAGCAACAATCCATTTTGAGTTATTTCCTGACATATATGGGAATTTTAGCTAGTTCTATGTGTGTTCTAACCATGTCTTAACTCTACGCCCATGGAAGTGAGATTATGCGACTAAACATTAGAATTGTAAGTATTTTTGTACATTCTTCTCCCAAAATCCCAAACGTAGGGAAGATTCAACATGTACATTCTTTTGGGCCATCTCTTGACAAAGTTGCTTATTGTTAAGGATTGTTCTGGGTTGTTAAGCCACATTCCAACCATGTGAAACTACCTAACCTCTAGTGTTTAGTACTTGTATAAAGTGAAGACTTGGGAAAGGGAGAATCAAGAACTCAAGAAACTAGATGAATAAAACTCCATCTAGGATCAATGAAGAAGAAACTAGTTCTCAAAATGTCAAGGACTGACTATAGAATCAAATTTAGAGTCTAGATGAGTTTTTGTGGTGCTATTTTATGCTTTTGTTATATATATTATAGAAATTAAATTGAACATTAAAATTTTTCAAAAATATTATATATCCATAGGCCTACTTCTATGTATGAATTTTATTTTCTAAAATATGGTAAATAAAATTAATCCTTCCAACCATTTTCAAATTGTTTGGCATAGGCATAAGGGTGGTCTAGTGGCTATATGTCGTTGTAAATATTCATTGACAATTATAAATATAAATAGTGTGTTAACTAGTTCCATTATTTCTCATGTAGATATAGTTCTATTAGGAATAAGGCTAGCATTGGTTTTAGCCATAGTTTACATCATATGCAAATCCTTCAATGGTAGAAGAATCATAGTTCAAAGGTAGGGACAACACCAATTTTAGTAACATCACTTCACTATGATATAAATCGATATCTTAATATTTAGATTATTTAGATAGAAATCTATATCCAATAGTTGGCCTAGAAGGAGAACCAAAGATGAAGGTTTAAAGGGTAGCAATATAAAAGGTATCATTTGCATGAATTGCATAGTTATTACTTTATACATCCACTATACAGGAAAAGACATAAGTTAAATATTCAACATGTATACCATATTATTCTTTAGGTACAATAATGTTAGAACATGCCTAAAACTATCTAAAATTTCCATCTATCTTAACCATTTTTAGAATGTACTCTTTCTTAGCCATGTCTAGGAGTTTGGGAGAAGAATGTACAACATGTAAATAGGAATATTTCACCTTCTGCAGACAGAAAGGTGCTCCTCTGGTCTGAATGGTTCAGATCCAGAACAAATGAACGACAAAGGTTGAAGACCCTCCTTGGATGCCATAGATACTTGGAATGTAATGCTTCGATAGTAAACATGTGTACCTGCAATCAGATTAAACAGACAAACACATCAAAGCTACCAAAACATAATCTACTGATCCATGTTAGTGACTAAGGAATCTAACAACATGTACATGTGAAATCAACAACAACAGTAATGTGGGACGGAAATTAGCTTTGCATTAAGATGAATGGAGAAGTTTACAACCAATTAAGCCTTAGTATTGACATGCATCTCCATGAAACCAAACTTCATCTCCATAAGCTCCAACTTTTCTCTCTATGCTCTCAAATGGCTTGGACCAAGTAGTCAATCCAACAGCATAACAATACCTCAATGGTTCTCCCCCTCAACCATAGACATGAGCTTGTATTTATAAGGCTCAATGGATAGGAATGGTTGAGATATTTGTGGATGAGGTGGCCTCTAATATCCTATGATGGGGGATCTCGAGCTCAACTGACCCACAATGTTAGGGATAAGGGAAGACACGAGGCTTATGCTCTAGAAGCCTCAAGATACTTCTATTTTTTCCTTTTTACCCAGGGTACCTCTTTTCTCCTCTTATGACAGAGCGGTTCAAGTAAGAACCGCATATGGACCAAGGGCAACAGGCGGTGGCATTGCTTATGGTAAACAACAGAAGGGTAGTACGAGCAAGGAACCACTCATGGATAACAAGGAAAGCACAGTGCTAAGAATTTTCATGAAAGATGGACAAACAACATGGATTTCCACTCCAAGTGCTGGAATTAAGGGAAAGTAGGTATGTCAAAGGTCTTATCACATGATGGTGACATGATTTTGGTATAACAAGATGCACCCCAAAGCATGATTCTTATAGGGATATGATAAACGAAATCTTTGAGAGAACAAATGACCCACAATGTTAGGGATAAGGGAAGACATGAGGCTTATGCTCTAAAAGCCTCAAGAAACTTCTATTTTTCCCTTTTTACCCAGGGTACCTCTTTTCTCCTCTTATGACAGAGTGGTTCAAGTAAGAACCGCATATGGACCAAGGGAAACAGGTGGTGGCACTTCTTATGGTAAAAAACAGAAGGGTGGTGCGAGCAAGGAACCGCTCATGGATAACAAGGAAAGTGCGATGCTGAGCATTTTCATGAAAGATGGACAAACAACATGGGTTTCCACTCCAAGTGCTGGAATTAAGGGCAAGTAGGTATGTCAAAGGTCTTATCACATGATGGTGACATGATTTTGGTATAACATGATGCCCCCCAAAGCATGAGTCTTAGAGGGATATGATAAACAAGAGCTTTGAGAGAACAACTCGTCGCTATGAAGTGAAAATGTCAGCTTGATTGGAGCATGTCGTCAAGTAGGCATATATAGTACATCAATATTTTGACTCATAGACACAAGTAGCCAACTCACAGCTGCATATCAATACAAGGTAGATCCATGAGAGGAATAAACAAGCATGGCTACTAGAATACAGTGTAGATCCATGTGGTAGAGGACTAAAAATTGGACATATCTACCAGACATACAATGTATATCTATGTCATACAGACACATATTTGAGCATAGCCACAACCATACAAATGTGGATCCATGCTAGATATAAAAAACTCCATCGCAACATAGGGAAAAGAAATGAGCACTTTAAACAAATACCTAGGGTCTTCGTCTCGTCTTCCACAAAGTACGATTCTATCCATGTGATTACAATGATCTGAATTCAAACATGGTATAAACCACTTGATTACTGGTCAATGATGTGAACCGTTAACAAGTGCGAGGGAGATCACCATTGATTTCAATGATTCCCAAGGTACCCTAGTACAATCTACTGAGTGTGAATAGATGTCCTGATGTCGAACACCCAGTCGATTCTATCGATCAAAGATCAATGATGTGAGCCTATGTTGAGAGCGAGAGAATCTATCATTAAGGCATACAGATCTCAAGGTACTAAATATTGTTTCTAAGACTATTTCCCAAATGACGAGATGATGTCAATGGGAAAAGTATCGTCAAAGGTGGGCCATGATGAGTCCCACATCAACGACACGAAACTCAGAACATAGTTCTAGAATGATATGAATGTAGTAACCATAAGACTGACTCAAAAGTACTGACATAAGGACTGTGTGGACTGCAGAGGTAAAACTTCTTCAAATCCCCTTTGAACATCGGGAGGCACAACAAAAGACATGGAAGCATGACTAGATGGGACAAACACACAATGCGATAGTGGAAAATGCATTCTTTTGAAAGACTAAAAGGAGTGGCATGACTCATGAAAGTGGATCATCATTGATATCAGTTGAATACCCAATTGACTGACATGATGTGCAAACAAGTGCCATGTTCAAAGGTAATGACAAACTATTGCCATTTATTTGGAAAATGATTCCCTTCCCATTTCCCCCATCATGATCGATGAGTGCCTCTTTTTGGTTTTACGAGTTCAAATAGGGTAACAAACACTTGGTATAGCTTGCCGGAAGACAATTCCAGACTCATATGTTTTATGAACCTAAGAGAGGAGGGGTTTGTTCCCAAAACGGGTCTCTCACTATTTAATTTAACGAGTCCAATGAAAGAAAACTTGGTATCGTTAATGTTTAGAGAGTCTAAATGAGTATGGAAGAAGACTCCAAAGGGTCCTTTTCCATATGATTTAGTCTCTAAAGCCTGAAAAAGTGTAAAATCATACCTTAGAGAACTCTTCCAGTCATGATTGGCTAGAGTGTTCCTTTTTCGTAAATAGTCCTATCTGAACCTAAAAAGAGATAACCTACTATCAGATGGACGAATCTTCAAATGCTTTAACGAGTGTGAAGAAGACAAGATCACTCGACAATATTTTTGTATTTGAGGAGCCTAAAAAGAGTTTAAATAGGACTCCATGAGGTTTATTTACACAATGTCACCTTTTACGAGCCTAGAAAGAATCGAAAACGGACTCGACAATCTTTTCGTGTTTAAGGAGCATGAAAAAGATGTGAAAACAAGACTCCATGGCGTTTCTTTACACAATGTTAATTTTTTATGAGCCTGGAAAGAATCTGAAATGGACTCGGACCTTTGATACTAGGTTTAAGGAGCGTGATCAAAGTGTCGTAACAAATGCTCATCAACCTTTTCCGTTTTATAGAAGTACGAAAAAGTCATAAACAAACTTCCAAAGCTTCTTGCTACGGTTCTCCTATCTTGCAATCGACTCAAAAACAAGTGTTAAATACATTCATAACTAACATTAAGGGATTACGACAGATAAATTTCGAATAAAAAGTAAATTTAAGTCAAAACTATAGCATGTCAAACCCAAAAATGCTTATATAAGTCATGTAAATAGTAAAAAATCAAATCAATTTACTATTTTCCCATCTTAGCTAGATCGCCAGTAGCTAATACCAAGAGTTTCCACCATCCAATTTGAGTGTCGTCAGTTGTAGGTAATAGCTAAAACCCTACTCTTTCTTTTCATATCATTTATTGTGAGTTTTGATGGGGTTTTGGGGTTGCATGGCAAGCCCTAAAACCTTGAAAGTGGGAATTGTGCATAACCCTTGCAGGATACATGGTACTACCCGAGAACTACATCGAAAACAAGGTTGACAGGTAGTGCCACCTCCTATCTCCAACAATGCACAAGCGGTGCCAACCGTGGAGATTTTAAACTAATAGCATGAGTAATAATTCATAATTCTTTTGATTTTAAATGATTAGAGATGATTCTAATGCATGCTATGATTGTTTTTGGCAGGTTTTTGTTGCTCAAACATGGTGATATGGAAAGAAATACATCATGACAATGATGATTCTTTCACTGAGAGAAATGTGAGTTGTATAGCCGCATTACGGGACTGTGGGATCCTGAAATTCTTCCAGACCCCAAGCATGGTATCACATGAGCGGTTACTAGAGCACACACCACAGATGTGGAATTCGGAGCAGCAGTACTTTGAGGTTGGGGCTCATATTTTGACAATGGAAGTAGAGGATATCTACTTCTTGACTGGTCTCTCGAGACAGGGTGCTCACATCTCACCGACAAGTTCCCATGGAGGGGATATTATGACTCAAGAGTTGATGGATCGTCACTGTGCTCTAGGGACGAGGACATCGGGGAAGAAAATCCCCATCAGAGCAGTGAAATATGGGCCCCTAAGGAATGTCCTATTTACTACACATAGGGTGGCCAGGTGTTAGGGTGTGCACCAAGATTCTAGGGCACACATGCTATATGCCATAGAGGCCATGGCACCCACGGTATTCAACTGCGTGGAAGCCATGCTTCTGATATTCAAATATTAGCTGACTAAGTGTCGATAAGGAGAGCTAAATCAGTTTGGATTTGGTTCCATTTTAGCCTACTTCTTCCTCGAGTGGGTACCGCAGATGAGACCTCAGGTGGTCTTCAAAAGTTTGAGACCACGGGACCCCCGTATGCTGAGGTGGGTCCAGGTCATGGCTCATACAGGAGTAGGTAGGGGAAAGGTGAAGTTTGATAATCCGTTCTTCATATGGATTTGAGATCATATCCTCATGGTCAAGGATTATTCTTACGCAGGTACAAACTTCACCGGAGATCCTGACCTGCCACTCCCAGCTGGCAGATAGTGGGGTGACATTGGTAAGAAGCAAGAAACCCTAAAATGGATGAAATTTTTTTATGTTTTTTAATGTTTTATACTTTTTATGTTAAGTGATGAGACCTTAATATTATCATGCAGATGTTGGAGCAGCGTGACCTAGAGGAGCTTCTCCATTGGATAGGCGAGCTGGAGCCTGCTTTGTACCACATAGTGATGATATCATCAGGGAGTTAGAGGAAAATATGGAGAGGATGACCTTGGATATCCCATATGCTACCATTGATGATCTCTCAATGAGGTATCAGAGACCTACAGTGGGAGTACCAGGTCGGTTCAGTAGGCTGCTGCGTAGAGTAGCTCGGGTAGTGATGTGCTATCACGAGCATCACTAGTGTATGAGATATGTACTAAAAGCTGTCAGCTTCAGTATTTTGTATGATGATTTTTCCTGAAAGCCTATGTGCTTCAGATGAGGTCACAGGACCTATTTTTTGTAAACTTTTTTGTATATATATATACATACTTTTACCTGGTGTTTATATGTCTCAAATGGTAAATATATTTTACATGAGTTTTATGTGTCTTTAAATGTTTATTTACAATGGACCATGTTTGATTTCAACGTCATGAATGGGAAATATGCTGATCTAGGATGTAATTAGCTAATGAGTCAGCAACTACATTATGTTCCCTAGGGATATGCCTATAAGTGATGGTTTGAAATTATCTTTCCAGCAAACGTACTCTTTGGAAGAGGCGGAGAAGCACAAGGTTTCTAATGGTGTAAATAAGGTTTAAATGGAAAACCATGAGTTGTGAGTCCATCAAGACTACTAGATTGTGAACATCCTGGGAGGTAGCTTCAGTCAGAAGACTGATGACTACTTCATACTCGACGATGTTATTAGTAGCGGGACCTATACAAACCACTCCTGAACTGGCCAAATATTCAGCTGGGGAATAGAGGACCCAAGCAGCTAAGGCAAGATTCAAGGTGTGATGGCAAGCACCATCAGTGAAGCCATAGAAAACCATATGTATGACCAAAAAATGGTATAAACAGATGCAGACACTAAACTAAAAACCATATTGAAAATACTAAAAGCACACTAAAAGCCAATCAATATACATATATACAAGATACTATCAAGAAAGACTTAGGCATAGTATATTTTCAGGTACAACCCATTGCGAGGTTGCCCCAAAGGAATTCCATCATAATCAATGAGATTGTAGGATCCTTTCTCTAAAACCTTAGAAATGATGAAAGTTTCGTACCACATGGACTCGAACTTACCCTTCCCTAGTTTGTCATATCTCTGATCGTAAGTCAAAACTAGGTCACCCTCATTAAAGACACAAGCTTGGATGGATTTATCATACTACGCCTTGACGCGTTTCTTATGTGCCTCATTAGACAAGGCATGTCTCTACAAGTCTCGTCAAGGTTATTCAAGTACAAAAATATTTCTTCCTCTGCGGAAGTGTCTGGGAGAAGTTCAACGGCAAGTTGTAAAGATGGAATCTGAAATTGAATCGGTAAGACATCTTTGAGTCCATAGATAAGCTAGAATGGCGTGAAACCAGTGGCTATTTTCACCAAAGTCTGATAAGCCCAAAGAGAGGAGAAAAGAATGTGGTGTTAGTTGGATTTATGATCTCTGGCCATCCATTGAATCATATTTTTTAAAACTTTGTTAATGGCCTCTACCTGACCATTAGCTTGTGGATAATATGGTGTAGAGGTTTCATGGAGAAAACCTATCTTGGCACTCAAGTCCTCCATCATTTGATTACAGAAATGGGATGCGTGATCAGTAATGATGGACTGTGGGACTCCAAATATAGCTATGATATGATTGAATAGGAAGAGAGCGGTAGTATTACCATCGTCCACATATTTAGGCATGGCCTCAACCCATTTTGTGAAATAGTCATCGCCTACGATGATGTAACCATCCCCCCCAGCTGAGGCAGGATTACAATGCATGAAGTCAATCCCCCATTTGGCGAATGGGCAAATGGCAATGACGAGCTATAGCAGAGCAGGATGGGTGTGATTTTTAGAATAAAAGTGTTGACAAGGTGGGAATTTCTTAACAGCCTCATGACAATATTTGAAGACAGAAGGCTAGAAATAGCTAGCGCAAAGGATTTTATGGGCTATATCCATCCCAGATAAATGACCGCCACATACTCCAGAGTGGCAATCATTCAACACATGTTCAGCTTCCTCATGGGTGAGGCATTGACGGAGAATAGAGTCAATCCCAAGGGTCGGTAGTGCTAATCAGGAACAAGAATTCATCCGAAAATGAATTACTGGGCTCAGATTCCATCGAAGCATAGGGAATATCACACATAAGCTCGGCAAAGACCAAGGATTTCTTTGATGTGGCTTTGGAAAATTCCATATCAAATTCCTATGGTATGACTATCCATCGGGATTACTTACCACAGAGCACCTGATGAATCAGGATGTAATACATAGGGTTCTATTCTGCCAATACAGTGGTAGTGCAGAGCAGAATGTAGTGATGAAATTTTTTTACAGCAATGACCGTGGCAAATGCTAACGTTTCCACATGTGGTTAGAAAGTTTCAGAATCCATAAGATTCTTACTGGCATAATAAATCATGTGCTCCTAACCATAGAGATTTTCCTGCACTAAAACCATAGCGATGGTAGTAGCAGAGGAATCAATATACAAGATAAAGTCCTTTGAATAATGTAGGGGGTGTATCACGGGTGAATGAGTCAGATCATGATTAATATTATCAAAGGTGCATTGGGCTTGGTCATCCCAGAGGAATGGAGTGTTCTTCTTGAGGAGACGCATATAACCATACGTTTTCTCTGCAAAATTGCACACGAAATGGCGGAGAAAGTTTTCCTTCCCTTGCAAACTTTGGAGTTCAAGAAGATTAGTTGGGGCTGGTAGATCTAAAATGGAAGCAATTTTCAAAGGATCAATCTAGATGCCATCTTTGGATACCAAAAAACCTAGCAGACATTTCGTCTCAACACAAAAAACACATTTATGTGGATTGAGTTGTATATTATAATGATGACATCTCAAGAATATCTCTCTAAGATTACCAAGGTGGTCCTCCCATCACTTTGAATGAGTAGGGAGGTCATCAAGGTACGGTTCAACAATATGTTTAATATTGTGAAATGCATAGGACATCGCACACTGGAACGTGGCTCCAACATTTTTCAATCCAAAAGGTAACTTCTTATATGCAAAGGTTCCCCATGGGAAAATTAATGTCGTCTTATGCTAATATAAGGGTAATATCTCAATCTAATTATAGCTAGAGAAGCCATCCATAAATGAAAAGATGACACTTCCAGCATAGTTATCGATAATATGATCGATGTGCGAAGTAGGAAAGTTGTCCTTGGGACAAGCTTTGTTCAAATCCCTAAAGTCGATATAGACTCTAATGGTGCCCTGCTTTTTATTGACAGGGACAACATTCAATACCCATTCTGTCAGGGGTACGAGATAAATAAACCTATCTTTGAGAAGTTTCTTGATTTCAGCTTTAATAGCTGTGGCCTTCCGAGGATGGAGTTGCCTTAGTTTTTTCTTGACAGGTTTAGCTGTGGGATAGGTTTTAATCTCATGGACCACAATGGATGGGTCAATCCCTGACATCTCTTCATAGGACCGAGAAATGCTCGATAGTATCAGGCTTAGCTGATATGTCAATTGGATTCATCTGAGTAATGTTGCAAAGGTTTCCTTCAAAATCTGTATCTTGCAACAATATGGTACTTTGGGGTACGTTGACAATATCAGTAGGAAACAAGGATGCATAATCATGGCTAACCGAACTGGTGTTGGGGAGGAACATGGATCTATGACGGTGATCCTCCCAAATGGACTCATCTGTATTCATGATATCCATAATGGACTCATCAGAAGGAAAAGTCTTAGAGAGATAATATAGAGTAGGAAGAGAAGGTTCTAACCAGTATGGTAAAGGGTAGGGATCTGAAGCCACTAGATGAAGGTCACCAGTGTGATCATCGGAAAAGGTTTGAATGGCATCATACATTGCTTCATGTGAACTCAACAAGGTGGACTCAACAACTTGTTTACCCTTAGGCTCATAATCAAATGAGGCAATCATATGTACTGTCATGGTATCTGTGCTAGGAGGAGTGGATGGAAAAATCCCCATAAGGGATGAATCCTTCAACATGCCTTCGCTAATCGACTGGTAAGGAGGAGGGGACTAGCCTAACATGGGGATGTTATTAGCCATGGAGGTAGTAACATCTGGCATATAGAAATCAAGCTGGTCAATAGTAACAATTCTCCCTAGATGCATAAATTGGACCGTTCGAAATAATATTGAGGTGACAACAATCATGGCATAGAACCAATTTATTCCTAGAAGGAGGTTGTAATCTAAAGGGGCATCTACCACTTCTACTTGAATGGAAATGGTTTTGGCCCCCAGCTTGACTGCTAGGGCTGATATGAGACCATGGGATTGGAAACCCCGTTTGTCAAAGGCCTTGAGGGTCGTAGGTGATGTTACAAGCTTAGGAGAGCTAAGAGCCTTCCAACAAGACAAAGACAAAATTGAGGTCGAAGCTCCTTCATCTAGTACTGTTCGAAAAAATTTCTTTCCAACTACTTTTGTAATGATCTAAAAAGAAATTTTATGGGGTAACCTAGACTTATAGTTCTCAGCATTGAAATGAATCAAGTTAGTGTTATCTGGGTCTAAAGCTCCTAATGTTGTCAACAAGTTTTTGTGTTGTGTAGAGAAACTTTGGAGTACTTCTAAGGTAGACATTGCACAAGGTGCCTGAGCGAGGTCTTCAACTACATTATAAAATTGAGCAGCTTGGGCATTAGGGTTAAATACAGCCTTTTGAAGAGTACTCTTGGGTGGGCGCAAAATCATGTCGAGAGTAGGCTTCTCGATAGATAGGGGGACAGTAGATGAGGATATAGGAGAACTAGTAGAGGGAACTTTCCCTAAAGAAGAATGATCTTATTTTTAATCTATGGGTTTGTCATAATTCTGACTTCGAGTTTGTAGATTAATGCAATCCGAGGACAGCATACGAATTTCCTCTGACGAACTGGAGTTACCCTGATTAGACATGTGGTCTATCAATTTTTGCTGAGAGGGAAAAGGATCCGTGAGTACTGCGGGTGCAGGATTGGACTTCAAAAATTGGGAGATTTCGTCTTGACGAGGACACTCCTTTGATAAATGGTCACCTCCACATAGTAGACAGGGATATTTTGCATTTCTTTTCCCTTTATCGTTATCACTGTTGGTTGGTCTTGGATTCTCCTGTTGGTTTCTAGGTTTTTAATTCCTATTTTTACCTTTCTTTTTTTTATTACTCGAGGTTTGAGTACTTTGAGTGTTGTTGACCTCGGCGGAAACCTTAGGAGTTGAAGGAGTAGGGGTGGTAGTTTGGGGTTGTTTGGCAGGTTTTGCTACTGGCGAGGACTGGATTGAACCAACAATCCCATCAACAGGTACTTTTGCTAGTGGCTTGGTGGGATCGGTGCTTGGGTGAGAAGCTTGTGGAATCAATTCATAAAGGGTTCCAAACTAGGAATAAACCAAGTCTAGATAGTGGGATCGACTAATATCCTACTCTTCAATAAGGGCACTACCCATAGCCACATCTCGGGCAATAGGATGCAACAAGGATTTGGTAAACCAATCACCTAATAACTGATCCAGAATAGGGGCCTTAATAAGCCTTCTCCACCTTCTCCACTCATGGATATGATCAGATATGTGGGTGGAGGTGTTCTGTCGTAGAGAATTTAAAAGATCAATACCCATCTCATAATGAATAGGGAGCTGAAAGTGTGTAAGAAACACAGTTGCCAACGATCCAAATCCACAAACGAATGTTGTGGGAGTTAAATGTACCACTTCATGGCTGTACCGGTCAAATTCTGCTGAAAGATTAGTAACCGAACAGAATCATCCATGAGGGAGTTTGAAGAACACCACAAATGGAATGTCATAACATGGCTCTTTAGATCGTCTCCCTGCTTCCCATTGAACTTTGGGATGTTCGATGGTAACTTTACCAGAATGGGAGGCCACGAGGGATTGTGTCAAATGGGGTCATTAATCAATTTGGACAAGTCAGGTAAGTCCAAAGTTGCTAGCAAGGGCAACTGATGGTTGGGTTGCACATACTAGTAATATTGATATGACTTATAATTACCAGTAGGACCATAAGTGGACTAAAAAATAGTTTGTTGTGATGAATAACTAATAGAAAATCCACCCGCAAGGGGTTGATTTATGGGATCAAGACCGCAAGGACCATTAGGGCCTCTAGGAGGAGGACAGCCAGGGCTTCCAGGACAACCAGGACCACTGGGACCACTAGGACCACCAATACCACTAGGAAGTGCACCACTAGATCCTCTAGTGCCACTAGTAGGTAAACCTCTAGAGCCTCTGGAACAACTAGGAGGAGGGCCACCAAACCCTCTAGGACCATAAGGAGGAAAGCCACCAGGCATGCCAGGACCACTAGGACCATTAGGACCATAAGGAAAAAAGTTTCCAGATCCTCCGGGACCATTAGGCCCCCCAGGGGGAGGACCTCCATGAGGAGGTCCTCTGGCACCTTTCGCAGTATGTATAGGTATCCCCCCATGGCTGGCATGTAAGACCGGTTAGGTTTCCCCCATGGCGTAAAAGTATTACTAGGGTATGGGATTCCAGCATAAGGCATTCCTATAGGATTGGTTGGATGATTAATGTTACCTACAGGTATTTGATAACCATAACCTCCAGAATATTGAATGGTGACAGGTTGTGCCCCCGAGGGATAGCCTGAACTGGATGGGGGATTAACTACATTAGTATGGATGGGAGAGACATAAATTGTAGATGGTTCTATATAAGAGGTCTACCCTTAACTAGGTACAATTCCAGTGTCAGATAATGTAGGTCATGCCAAAGGTTGCCCCCCGGCACTAGAAGGTAAAGATGAAACGGGAATTGAAGGTTGGGCCCCAGGTACAGAAGACCTGGGAGGATTAGGAACAGACATAACATGGGAGGTGGTGGGGGTAGTATCTTGACCTGGGTTGTGGGGTGTTAATGGATGATCTATATTCAGTTCAATGGGTCTCATAGAATCGACAAGTGAATGATATCCCACAGGAACAGATGTGGAACGTAATGTTGTTGGGCCTAAAAGGTGATCTATTTGCTTGTCAATCTCTTGTGCACAAATAATGGCAACATGGTATTTCCTATGTTCTTCTTCATCTTTAGAAGAGTTTAAATAGGTCCCAAATGAGGCAATGGCCTATCCTATAGGTTGTCCCAAAATGGAGCATTGGGACTAAAATCTGGATGAGTAGTATCCTCAACATGACCTTCCATGGGAGAATGGAATGAGGAATTTCCCCGAGAAGGCTGTTGGACCAAGGGAGGCGAGTGTGAAGAATATGGTTCTCCACTTTCTGCAATGACACTATATCCCACTTGGGAGGTGGTAGCAGCTCCTTGGTCTATAGCTTCCATTGGATTTTCTCCTGAACCAAGAATAAAATCGGGCGGCAAGCCCCATACTCTTCTGGACTGTCTTAACTCAGCTAGTTTGTATAGTTCCTATCTAACCTAGGGTCTGAAAATCTAGAAAACACACCAAAAAACTTCCCTACACAAGCTATAGGTCAAAACAAGCACACTTAAAATGATAGGAGGAGTTCAAATAGTCAGGTCTCTCACCAGGATTGTCAAGAAGGTGCCACTCATGATATACCTTGAGGGTACGTGCATAGTGATATCCCCGAATGTTGTTTTTGGTGTATGGCTCCAAGCAAGACGACCAAAGGGCTTTTCTCAGATGGATAAGGTATCCTAGTGGGGTCTCCCAATATACTCAAGGTACGTGGGAACTCGAATCAAAAGTAGTGTTGTATAATGCATAACCATGCACAAGGGTCCTTCCGATATACAATCGAGTATGTGAAGTACCTTTCTATATACCTCAAGGGTACGTGAAATGCCGTTCAATATAACGACAGTACATGGAAAAACCACATGAGTCCCAGGATGTAATCCAGAAAAATAATGATAGCTCCTACACTTAACAATGCCAGAACACGTCTCTAACCTATCACTTGAATTTCTACATAAATTTTATCCTATAACTACCGTTAATTTTAAGGTGGATGGTTAGGTGAATGCATGGTGTTTTGACAAAAAAATAGAACCATGCAGTATGCGTATGCAAATATTTCACTTTACCGTTTAGTATGCCTACTTACGGGAGGGAAAGAGAGTATTTTCTTTTGTTTCAAAACCAAAAATACTTCCAAACAATAGTCTTGAATACAAAATCAATGACAAGTATCACTTTCCAAACTGATTTCTCTTTTCTGAAATCAATAAGAAGAGGAAGAATCTCTTTTCCTAAAAGAAAAACAAGAAGCATACTACATGCAAATGGACTCTATTTTTCAATTTACTTAAAACATAGGCAAATCTAACTTAAAACTACTATATTTTTTATTTTTATGAGATAGTTCAAAATGCATAAGAGATAAAAGAACATGAAGAGCCTGAAAGCTTGTAAAGCCAATCAGGAATCCGATGTCCAATGCTCAATGATGATAACCTAATCTCAGTCAAAATATTTCTTTTTTAAAGCAAGGAAAAATAAGTTCTCTATGCAAATAAGAAATGAAACTAAGATGCTAATAAAATGTTCTTCTTTTAGTCTATATGACAGAAATGAAAAGAGATCTTACTAACACCCTAAGCTTTTCAAAAAACAAGAAATCCTTTCTCAATCACAACCAACAAGCACAGAAGTGAATGAACAATCAAAAAGCCTAATCTAGCTTTTGAATTTACCAACCAAACCAATCTTAAACAATAAAAATCTAAACCGCAAGAATCATATTCTAACACACAAGCCTGGCAATGCAGGACTAAAACCAAATCAACTCAAATTTTTACAAAAAAATGAGAAAAAGGAGGTCTTGGAATGATCCCTACCTGGCACTGCGCTTCTCGGGTATTGACAGAATGGTTCTATCCTAGGACCACTTCTCGCCAACAAGACTCAGGCGGTATCACCACATGCTTCTAACTCGGTTTAGGTAGTGGCACCGCTTCTCACCCACTGCATAGGTACAGTTCCCTATATAAATCCAAAACACAAAGAGAATGAGAGACCAAGTCAGAAAAAGACTAGATCACGATAAAATATGATAGATTGAGCATAAAAAAGAGCATCAAAGGTCTAAATGATTCAGATCTGGACAGATCTAGAAGTTTCAAACCCAAATTCACTGAGTCAGATAGCAGATCTGACTGAAGAGAGTTGGAGAAGGAGCCTGGATTCAGACAAGAGTTGAAAAACTAAGCAAGATTAGATCAACTGATACATATATCTATTCCCCAGCGGAGTCACCAGATTTGTAAGCAGGAATATTTCACCTTCTATAGATAGAAAGGTGTTCCTCTAGTCTAATTGGTTCAAATCCAGAACAAATGAATGACAAAGGTTGAAGACCCTCCCTGGACACCATAGATACCTGGAATGTAATGCTTTGATAGTAAAACTATGTACCTGCAATTAGATTAAACATGCAAACACATCAAAGCTACCAGAACATAATCTATTGATCCATGTTAGTGACTAAGGAATCTAACAACATGTACATGTGAAATCAACAACAACAGTAATGTGGGATGAAAATCAGCTTTCCATTAAGATGAATGGAGAAGTTTACAACCAATTAAGCCTTAGTGTCGACATGCATCTCCATGAAACCAACACTTCATCCCTGTAAGCTCAAAATTTTCTCTCTATGCTCTCAAATGGCTTGGGCCAAGTAGTCAATCCATCAACATAACAATACCTCAATGGTTCTCCCCCTCAACCATAGACATGAGCTTGTATTTATAAGGCTCAATGGATATGAATGGTTGAGATATTTTTGGATGAGGTGGCCACTAAGATCCTATGATGGGGTATCTCAAGCTCAACTGACCCACAATGTTAGGGATAAGGGAAGACACGAGGCTTATGCTCTAGAATTCTTGAGAAATTTATCTTTTTCCCTTTTTACCCAGGGTACCGCTTTTCTCCTCTTATGACAGAGCGGTTCAGGTGAGAATCGCATATGGACCAAGGGAAACAGGAAGTGGCACTACTTATGGTAAACAACAGAAGGGCGATGTGAGCAAGGAATCGCTCATGGCTAATAGGGAAAGCACGGTGCTAAGCATTTTCATGAAAGATGGACAAATAACATTGTTTTCCACTCCAAGTGCTGTGATTAAGGGAAAGTAGGTATGTCAAAGTTCTTACCACATGATGGTGATAGGATTTTGGTATAACACAACAACCCTTAAAATTATAATGTTTAGTTCCACAATCCAAGTTCCAAGCAAAAGTTCCATAGAAAAAAAGAGTGGATGAAACAACTTAAAAATAAGGTTTAGTATACTAAAATCAAGGTTCCCACCCCCACCCATATATATATATATATATATAATAAAAGAGAGAGAGAGGGGGGGGGAGAGAGAGAGAGAGAGAGAGAGAGAGAGAGAGAGAGGATCAAATGGTAAAATTAGAAAATATACGGAATTGAAAAACTGAGGAAGTTTCACATGAATTGAAGATGCTACAAATTTTACTCCTATGCTTCCAGAAAAACTATTGCATAAGGGTAATGATAAGCACAATCCTTTGTAAGCACAATTCATACAAAATATTCCATAGGCTTATCATGGCCCTTTGTATGCACTGTGATTTATCAAGTCCTGTGCTTGAGTAAAGGGCCATGATATGCAGAATGCCATTTTTATGCATTGTGCTTTATCAATTCCATGATATGCACAATGCAATCAAATTCCTATGCTTATCAACCATTTTCATCCATAGATGATATGTCCTTTGCAATATGGTGCCACTATGGCAGTCCAAGAAGTTATGGGATGGGGCTTGAACTATTGGTCAAGGCCAACCCAAGACACTCTATCCAGTAAAATAGATACTAAAATTCTATGTTAGGTAGAAATAACCTTTTTTTTAGCAATGCTACCAATTATGGGCTTAAAGTGTCATTTTATCAATGCAATCAATCCCTTGCACAACAAATTGCATCACCATCAACATAGTTGGATTGGAAGAATTTTTTATATTCAAATCAATCAAGCAAGGAATCCATTGTCTACATCACATTGTTCATTTAAAGGATGGACTTAGCTATCTAGTTGCAAAATAGGTGGTAAAGAGAAGAATAAATGGAATTTTCTGACCAAGAAAGGACAACCAGTAGTTTATTAATGGACATTTTGACTTTGATTTTTTCTTGACGTTAGAAGAGGTTCTTATAAAAGTAGAAATGACTCCATTAAATATTTCATAAGGATTTGGGATGGAAACTTAATTGAAAGTGGGTCACAATGACCATATTGGTTTTCTGTTTTTCAATGAACCTAATCTTGAATGCGGGAAGATAATTAAATTTTTAATATTTCCATACATTTTATGATATTTACAATTGAATTATGGAAGTATTGGTTAAAATAATTGATAATAAAATTACATATTGGAGTATGAAAACAATTCTCTTAAATAAGTTTCAATTCGTGCAAAAATGTTATCAGCTGCACACATTTACTATCCATTATGTTGGATTCCATCAATCAATCTTATAAGTGAGAGTGATTCAACAAATCAATTTTTTTTCATTGATCCAATGTATGGATTTCATACTAGTGAAATTTTTACATTCCCAAATAATTGGGTAGTCTTGGCATCATCGATTCCAAATTACAAAGAGAAGAACTTTCTTTTACAATCAAAATAATTGAGGAGAATGTCCCCAATAATTGGGGTACCTCCATCCAATAAAGAAAAATTGATAACACCATCACATCCCTAGGGAAATTGGTAATGTAGGGATGCGATGCAAATCCTTAGGGAAACCAATAATGCTCATAAATTACAGTGATATGTTAAACATAAGCTTCATAAAAACAAGTACCTCTCGCACATAAGCCTCACCAATAATGGTGTTTTAAAAATTCATATTGCCTCCATTAACATGTACTTTAAATTAAATGAGGAACTCAAAATCATCAACAAAGTTTGCTAAGAAAAACACATGCAATATTGATCAAGGGAAATTCTTGTCAATGTCAATGCAAGTTGAAAACTTGAAATTAGTGTGTTGTGACTTGAGGTCCGCAATTGTGCATAATTGTTATTTGAAATAGTACATTGGAACTTGAAGATCCTCTTGTAAAAAATTCAAATTAAGAATAAACCACTCGTTCTAGACAAGTACAAAATATAATTTAATTACTATGATATTCTTATTTAAATAATATGATAATTAAAATGGAAGAGGTTTTGCAGAGTATTCGAAATGGATTGACAATTTCTCACTTGAAGTATTAAAAAAAAAGATTAAAAACTATTGAAAAAAAAATTAAAAATTAAAAAACTATTTAAAAATTAAAAAATATTGAAAAAAGCCTCCCCACCACTCTCCCTCCCCTTTTCTCCCCTCTCCTTCCACCTCTCCCCTCCCCCCCGCTTCACTCCCCTCCCCTGCAACATCACCCCTCCCCCTCCCTTTCACACACTTTCCCTACCATCTCGACCCTCCACCTTACTCTCCCCTACTGTCAACTCCCTCAGGCTACCCTCCCCCTCCCCTTTCCTCCCCTCCCCCACTCCCTCCCTTCCCCCTCCCCTCCGCCACCTCCCTCAGCCCCTCAAACACCTCTCCCTCCACTATGTCACCCACTCGGCCTCCATCCCTACACCTCTGATGTGCCCATCAAGGAACAACTCGATGTCAGGCATCGAGCTATTTCCTGACATCGAGTTGTCGCTCGATAGGAACCATAGGGTACCCACATGGCACCTGCCTCAGTGTCCATCGAGAAAGGGATCAATGACCAACATCAATTTGTTGCTCGATGGGCACATCTACAATGTAGGGAGGGAGGCCGAGTGGGTGGTAGAGTGGAGGGAGTGGTGTGTGAGGGGCCAATGGAGGTGGTGGAGGGGAAGGGAAAGGTAGGGATTGGGGAATGGAAGGGGAGGAGGAGGATAGGGGAGGGGGAGGGGTGGGGAAGAGAGGGGAGAGGAATCGGGGGTGGGAGAGAGGACTCGAATGGGTATGTTAGGAGAGTTAGTTTTTTTTTTTAAGATATTGTTTTAATTTTTAATGTTTTTTTGTTTTTATAATAAAATTTTACAACTCATACTAAAGGTTCCATCCTCTCCTAGGATTCATCCTTAAACATGCGACCTAGGGATAATTGCTATATATCGAGATAGGAATCACAAAATGAAATTTATTAATTTTTTCCATCTAGGGAATGGAATTTAGTTTCTGTGGTAAAAGTTTTAGACCCTGAAGGTGAAACAATGACACATGGAAGTTCGTACAAGTTCGATATGCTGAATAGTCCTAAAATAAGTCACCTTGGGAAAATTCGCATAAGTCCAAATTAGTGAAACCAATTATTCTCTAACCTATGGGGTTGGAAATAATACATACCAAGATACTATCGTATGAAGTTTCATACATAAAGGATCATCACTTTCTTATATACAACATAAACAATATCAGGAATTTCTGCAAAAGAAATTGAAGAAAACTAGGGCATCAGATATTTTGCAGTTCTGATCACAATTTAGGTAAAATGAGTATGTTGCTCATCTTTCCTTGAGGAGGCCCATATTTCTATACAATTAGATCTGAAATATACCTAATTTTAAAAATTAGGGTTTCTCTATCAAACCCTAGGTCCACTAGAAGCTTCATTACATAAAAGATTTCAAGCAAGCGCCAAATTGAAGCAATCTCATTAGTCAAAGAAGAAGAAATAATATACCAAACAAAAAAATATAAGTATTTGAATTGTCTTTCCTATATATGCTATGTATTGTACATGATATAATGTTTACATTAATGACAATATACTACTAATATGCATGTTATGGGTAAATAGCCCATGGTGCTATACAACACCCCATTGCTACTTATCTAGAATGAAACCTCTTTGTTGACATATTGGATTAGTGCAAAATCTCAATGATGTTATGGTAGAGATGGAAGGCATTTGTAAAGTTTCCGTGAGATATGGATGAATGTTGTATTCGCTAAAATAGTTGCATGATTGTAGCATTATGCATAAGAATTTGTCATTATGCATATGAAATGTTTCTAACCATGAAACTGGTGCATTTGACTTGTAGGAAAGATCACATACAATCTCCTACAAGAAAAGGATGATATTTGTTTGGAAGAACAAGTGATGTCCTTGGTCACACATTTTTTAAAATTTTGTAATATATTGTTTTAATTTTTAATATTTTTTTTTATTTTTATAATAAAATTTTAATTTTTATAATAATTTTTTTTTTATTATAAAAAATACAAATTTTATGTTAAGAATTTCAACTTTTTAGTAATTTTCTATAATTTTTTTAATAAATTTAAAAATATAAATTATTACTATAATGTTTTTAATCAATTAAAAAATAAATAAATTATTTCTATGTTTTTCTGTTAAGAATTACAACTTTTTAATAATTTTATATAATTTTTTTTAATAAATTTAAGACAAATAAATTATTACTATTTTTTTTAATTTATAGTAATTTTTTCAACTTATATATTTTTAATATATTGTAAAAACAAATAAGTTTTACTATGTAGTTTATATATTAGTTTATATATATATAATTTATTTGTTTCTATTGTTTTTTTTTTAAGTTTTTATTAAAAAATTACAAAAAAATTTCAAAAAATTTCAAAAACGAGAAGGAGAATTCATGGCCCCCAAGAGGGGAGGCCCTATATTTTAGGAACACGATTTAAAAAATGTTGTAATGTTAGCACTAATTTTTTATTTATAGGTTGATTTTAACATTTTTCTACCAATGATATTGATCATTAAGTCCATGCTTTCAAACATGTTATAATTTTATCCTTTGAAAAAACCAATGTGCTACAAGTAAGATTAGATTTCTATTCAATGGTTGATTTTATGTCTATTCTTAGAAACAATATGGGTTTTTAAAGAAATGGGTGTATTTTTAACCTTGAAATAGAAAAGAGTGCTACTAGTATCATCACTTTTCGAATTGAAGGTTGATTCTTGTGTTTTTTACACAAAAATGGATTTTTAGGGCTAGAGTTCGAGTCATTGTGAGTATAGCAGGGAAAATTTTAAGGGAGAAATTTAGCCCAGGGGAGAAATTTATCCTAGGGGTGAACTTAAAGGGGTTTCAAAAAAATGTTGGGCTAATTTTTAATATAAGAATAATTTCTTTTAGTTTTACATATTAGCCCAATATTTATTAAATCAAGTATTATTCTTGAACACATAGCCAACCCAGCATTGCACAAATTTAGGGATTCACCAAGTTCAATTTGGTTAAAATCCATAAATCATCCCCGCAATTTTAGTGATGGAGAGGAACTACCAGTTATTCGCCCGATTCTAAGTAATGGAGGAAGCACACAGGTTTTTTCGCCCAGATGTTTCCGTTAGAAATCGTGAGTAGGATTTTCAGTGATGGAGGAGGCACAAAGGTTTTTTTTCCTAGATGTTTCCGTTAGCAATCATGATGAGTAGCAGTGACTCAAAAAAATATGGAAAAATCAGACTTTGAGCTACCCATGCAGCATGGTTCTAACTGATTTTTCAATTTTACCCTTCTGAATTTTTGAGTTTCAGATTACCCTTCTGATTTTTGAGTTTACCCTTTTGATTTTTCCATTTGAACTGAGCGGTGAGCTCGCCCCCTCAACAATGGAGGTGAGGATTCATAAATTGATGAACGATTTTCTCTATAAAATGCCTCAAAGAGTCAAGAATCAACAATTCCTAGAAAAAACAACATGAAGAATCATTTGTGGTTGTCGTTGAGGGGAAAATCACATCTTAGCATGAAGAATTGACAGCTAACTGTTGTTCTCAAAGGAAAGTGATACAAGAGTTGAAATAGACCTTATCTATAGCGACTATCTATAACTTCATTACATCCAGTCACAAAGCTAGGTGTATCCCAATAGACAGGTTACCACCTAAGTTGTACTTAGTGGTTTTTATCAAGTGAGCCTGGTGAACCGAGCAAAGATGATTTGTTCAGACTCTAGAAGACCTTCAGAAGTGCTTCTGGGAAGTGCTTGTTGTACTATATCACATGTTCATACCCCATAGGGGAGTTGTAATAAATGTTCTAGCACGATAGTGTCTATAAAAGACTCAATCTCTTAGACTTTATTTGTCAATCCGATCAGCCTAGGGTGTTTTTTCCCTTGGTTATTATTGGTTGTTGAATAAATGACTAGTAATTTCTGAGTTTTTCACTCAATACCTCCAAAGTTGGGGTGGTCGGCTTGGCATTTAGGCCTATTTAGGTTATTAGAGACTATGTGTCAATGTATAAGCATCCTAGGCATTATGGTCGAGTCATACGAACATGTCTAAGTCCCCCTATGTTTTTATTTTTTTTAGTTTTTAAAGTTTTTTTTAATTTTAATTTTTCCACAAAACTTAGGCTATTTTTTAATAGTCTAATTGGAAAAATTGGTTTTGTAATAAAAGTGGGCTTGAAAATCAGTTTCAGTCATGGGGGTGCTCATTTTAAAGTTCATAGCGCCATGTAAACCCATAGACCCACTTTTTATAAGTTTTGAGTGATTTGTCCATCACTCAGGACAAAAATCCCTAAAATCAAATATTGATTATTTAATTGATGAATTAATTAAATAATCCAAATCCTAAATCATTGGGATTTGCTTTGATTTGATTGAAATCAATCTCACTGGCTTGGGATTAATTGGATCTAACAATTCCTTGACTAAAGGAGCTGATATAGACTGAACAGAGGGTACATTAATGCATGCAATCTTTGGAATTATGCCCTCCCTCTCTCCTCCACACGTGTGGGCTCATCTGGATGAGTTTTGGTGGATGCTTCAGTCAATAGGTTGAGGTGTTAGTCAGATCAGATCTCTGATTGACAGCTGCACTCAGTGAGACTCATATCAGGCTTAGTTAGACATAGATCAGGCCCAGATTCACTCCACATGCAGCTGCAGTCTCTCTCCTTGGGATTTGCGCCCCCCTAGGCCAGATATGCTATTTTTTCTATAAATAAAGCACAAATTACCTCTTCCAAGCTAGTTAGAACTGGGATTAAGGTGTCATTGCTATTATACTATTTTTATTGTTCATTTGAAATAAAGAGAAGATTTGGAGGCTAGACAGTGTCATGTTATTGTGTGTGTGGATGAGCATTGCCATGTTTTACTGAGGTAACATGTATCTATGTTCATAATTTGCTTATTTTTTGTGGATTCATTGCAAAAAATTGATGATAAGTTTATTATGATCTTGATAGCAAAGGATTTTTTAATAAGTTTATTGTCCATATATTTCCTTTTGATGCATGTTTAGAGATATAGATTCTACATGTTTTATAAGTTTATATGCATGCTATTCTGAAATCTCTATTTATGTATTAACCGAATCTCACAAGCATTTTGGCAAGTATTTGGATTCAGTTGTAGGTTCTTAGCTTGGAGAGGGTGCTGATATAGCTTTCTTCCTCAATTTCTCCAAAACTTTCTCAAAGGCATAGTCCCTCAACATTCCACTGAAAATCTCCACGGTTGAGCTTCAAGGCTTCTAGCACTCTTTCTCTCTCTTCCTCCTTATAAAAATACAAATCTTACCTGGTTACTTTGGTTACAATATTTGATATCATTTATATATGTCATATTAAATTAAAACTTACATATATCTATTATTTTAAAGCTCATAATCTAGATCTCATTTCTAAAAGGTCTCATTAAGCATTCTAGATCTAGTTCAGGGAAATCATCTGTTTTGCATGGCAATTTAAAGAAAATACATAGGTTACATGCATTATATTTATGTTTATATTTTAAAAATATTAAATCCAGAAATCAGTGCATATCTCATTGGCTTCCAAAACAGCAATCCAATATCCCAAGGAACGCTTGCTTTCCTTGGTTCCTTTTTCACTGTTTTAGCTAGTTTTAACTTAGTTTTGTTTGGTTTAAATTAGGCTGACCCAAAGGTACTTTCAAAGTGATTTTGGGAATATTTAATTATAACATGATCACTATGTTTTATTATGCATAAAATAAATAATATGAGCTGCTGTTCGAAAGTGGATTTGGGATCGTTCAAATCCCCCTAGGGGTCTCCCCTTTGACTGTAAATTTTAAATTTTGGGAAAGTTGTAAGACCTTGGTTTCATCCTATATAATAAAAAAGAGGATTTAGATCATTTTTATGATATTTTAATATTATATAATAAAAATTTTCTCCGAATAGGCTCTTTCGAGCCCTTTCCCCACCCCCCCTTGGGGGATTCACACCTTTTTTGTTATTTTTCGCATTGTCTTATTTTTGTTCAATTTAGATTATTTTCATTCATGCAAAATAAAATTCCTTTATTACTTTTTAATTATTCCATATTTTGAATTCAAATTAATCATACTACTTAACCCACGACTTCTCGATTGACCCGAAAGGGGAAAGAGATGCGTGGTAGGACTAATTAGAAAAATGGTGTTGTGTATCTATGATTCCATTTTCATTGTTATTTCTCGCATGCAAGTAGTAAAATTAACCCCTCATTTATTTCCCAATTGAGGTCCACTTGGACCAAAAGAGATTCCTAGAGGGACTTCCTTTTAACAAGAACACGCCCTTAAAATTTACTAAAATTGACAAGAATCTAGTGTGTATGCTCTGCACTTGGCTACAGTTCATTCGATCAGTCAAGATGCATCAAAATCAAAGTGATTGACTCGTTTAATTATTCTTCATCTTTCCCAATAAAACACCATCAGGCGAAAATACAACGCCTCGATCAAATCATAAACGATGGAAAAATACCCAAAGGAAGAGGGAACTCCTGAAAAGTGATCTCGAGGCACTGATATCTATTACACCTTTGGGTGCATTATGAACAATAGTCTCAGAGACTCCATTCATCCCACATATTCGTTGTGCGTAGCCGTGAAGGTTTAGTTTTGGACATACTCCAAGTACCCCCTAGGTATATCTGGAGTCCCCTTGCCTAAGTTAATTTACTCATATTTTCACATTAATTTAAAACATACCAAGATACAATTGCACAACATTCATTCCAGCACTTGCAAGCACTCTTAATTATTTTCGACTCCATTTTCAAGGCACTAGTCAACTGTTTATTTCTTTCAATCTCTATGTGATTGGGTGTCATTTTGTGCTTAATTGTGATTATCTCATCATGTTATTTGTTGTTTACAATTGTTAAATCAAAACTCCTAAAAAAATTACTCTTTAATACCATCATCATACTAAATAATTTTTCCTTAGTAATTTAATAGGGTCTACTCCCCTTAGCTTCGTTAGGAGTTGAGCCTAAACGGAGGATTCAAGAACAAGGTGATAGCCTTGACTCGAGACTTGCCCCCAAAGACACACCGAGTGGCTTGAAAATTTCTGCCACATTCCCCCCTAGGTGTGTGAAAGGCAGCAACAAGACACAAGTGTAACAACAAAAACAATGGTTGGTCCTTGGAAGATGGCAGTTAGGAAACCAAGTTTGTTCCTTGCGGAATAATTTATGATCTTGGCTTTATAGTGTGTTGAAAACTTGAATAATCTTGCATCTTAAAAAAATTTAGAGCTAATGTTTTGTCTAGAAATCCTAAGTTGTTATTTTTGGGAAAAACTAAAAACAGGTTTTAACTTTTATTAGAAATTCGACCCATGAGAATATCTAGGAGACTTAGAGAAAGTCACAAATCAATTTGGTGCAAAACCAACAAAAAACCATTAAATGAGAAGAAATTTACACATGCAATGTGAATAGAAATAGGTTATATTTTGACTGTATAACATAAAAACATGTTATTAATAGGTTTATATTACATTAGAAGTGTTTCGTGAGTCATTGAGAGCCCAATGTGACTGTACAAGTGAAAATTGCCAAATTGGCATCATCCCCCCCTAGGTGGGCCAATCATGCTCCAAATAAGCTAAAATGGCCACAAATTGATGTCTTTAAGTGGCTAAGGTGACATGGGGAAATGATTACAACTTAGAATGCATGGTTATGGAAATATGGGTGAGTGAGAGCCTCTAGGTGGCATTAAATGCACCAAATCAGCCCAAAATTGGACAAAATCCACGTCTAGCACTCCTAGTCAACCAAGCTGTCCATATTCAATGAATGGGAGCACACCAACAATTATTATGGAGTACACGTGGCTGGTTTACTGATCTGGAGTTCTCATGTGGATGTCCAATTTGACTGGTTATTGGTCCAACTAAGCACCCTAAGTCCAAAACCATAGTGTATTAATGCAAAATGCAATAAAATTGACTAAGGAGTTAAACTAAGGTACTAAGGGGTTGGATTATTGTTCTAACACCATCCTTTAATCCAAAAAATTATTACATCACACAAAATGAAGGAGGCCTTGTAAATGAAGGCTCAAGTCACCTCAATTACATAATTCAGAAATTTTATTTGTCCATGTAAACCGAGGAAAAGAAGGAAAACCACATGGGACAAAAACTTCTCTCAAGAATGGAAATGAGGCTGAAACATGAGATAAATAGAACGAAATGAACATCCATCACTTACCCCAATAAAACATCTCAGGTAATTGAAGGTCTTCTATGTGAAAGTCTTGGTAAAAATGTCAACAGTTTGCTCGGTGGATGGGTAGTACTGCAGTGAAATAACCCTATCATGCACTAAGACCCAGATTTAGTGTATAGGGATTTCAATGTTCTTTGTCCTCTGCCTCTGAAATGGATCAGTAGATATTTTGATGTCACTTTTATTTACCACCCAAATTTTGTTGGGAGAATCAATTGTGACACCAAATTCTCGAAGAATTCCCTGAAACCAAACACACTATGTAGTTGCATTGACTGTTGACCTGTACTCGACATCTGCTGATGAAAGTGAGATTGTATGTTGTTTCTTACTTGACCAGAAAATGGGACCTTCAGCAAGCATAAATACAAAACCTAAATTTGATTTCATGTTAGTGGGATCTCCAGCCCAATCTGAATAAGAAAATCCAGCTAGTTGGAGTGAAGAAGTAGCTAAGTAGTGCACCATGAAATTCTTTGTACCCTAGACATACTGAAGAATTATTTTTGCAGGATTCCAATGGAGCTCATGTTTTTGGTGCATATTTCTTGCTACAATACTTATAGTATAAGATAGATATGCTCTTTTATGTGTAAGATAGAGAAAGTTTCCTAGTAGTTGCTTGTAGAGTGTAATATCTACCAATGGAGAATTTCCAAATTAAAACAATTTGATGCTAGAAAGAAAGGCAGACTTGGCTTCCTTAAACTCAGCCATGTTAAACTTACTTAGCATGTATGAATCATACTATGTTTGACTCAGCATGATGTCCCTTTCACTTTGCTCAATTTCCAGACCCAAAAATTTCCTTAGCAATCCTAGATCGGTCATGGAAAACTCACTGTGTAAAGATGACTTAATTGAACCAATTGAAGTGGTGCAGCTCCCTGTAATTATAAGGTCATCAACATAAAGAACAATAACCTGAAAAATACCATCATGTTGCAGAAAATATATATTAGGATCTGATTTTCATCTAGTGAAGCCAATAGAGTGAAATAAAGCATCCATTTTAGCATACCAAGCCCTGGGAGCTTGCGTGAGTCCATATAGTGATTTATTCAACCTGGAAACAAGTGAAGGATCCTCTTGGAAACCTTCAAGTTTCTGAATATAGATCTCCTCCTATAGCTCACCATGCAAGAATGCACTTTTGACATCCATGTGGTGAACTTGCCAACCCTTACTAGCTGCAATTGCTAGAACTAGTCTTATGGAGTCCATCTTTGAAACCGGTGCAAAGAAGTGTTATCAGAACTGGACCGAAACTAGGAAAACCAGTTGTTCTGACTATTCTATAGGGTTGGTCGGTCCGGTCAGCAAAAAAAATCCAAAAATCAATTTTTTTTCAAGACCAGATATGGAACCGGCCAAAACCGGTCGAACCGGCCGGTCTGGACTGGGGACTCACGAAACTCAAATTTTTTTTAAAATCCAGAAAATAAAACTTGGCTGATGTCCTTTGAAGCCTCTTTGTTAATGTACTTCGGTTCAGAACCTTAGAGATGTATTGCACTAGGTGCTAATTTGGATATTTGCCCCCATATTTTCTATATATATGAGAAACTTTGCATATTTATGTATTAATAGTTTGTATTCATATGTATTCACATGAATATATATTTTTTTACAAAATATGAATATTTTATGTATTTTTTAGTCAGCCGGTTTTTTGCCGGTTTCAGTCCGGTTCACATTTTGGGCTTCACCAGTTCAATGACCGATCTGGTTCTGATAACATTGGTGCAAATGTATCGTTATAATAAACACCATGGAATTGAGATTATCCCTTAGAAACTAATATTGCTTTGTATTTCACATATGAACCATCAGCAGCAAGTTTGTTTCAGAATATCCACTTGCATTGAATAAGCTTCATCTTGGAAGGAAGGGGAACCAATTCCCATGTCTCATTCTCTTGGAGAGAATGGAAATATTATTCCATTGTTGATTTACACCTTGGGTCATTACAATATTGATTATATGTCTATGTATAAGATCCAATCAGTATATAATAGTGCTCAGTAAGAGCATTATCACTTGCAAAGAAAGCATTACCAGTTTGAGATCTAGTCTTCCTACGCTCTTGGGGATTGGCCGCCAATTCCCTTGCAGCTTGTATGATTTTTTCAGCCCACTTGGACCTTGATGGCGACTCATATACAGCAATATCATCTTAAGACATATTATTATTGGACATATCAGAAAAACCAAAGCATGAATCATCACTTACATCATCGAATGGTTGAGGAGAACATCATTCCCCTGGTGCAAGCTCAAAATATGGTATGGTTATTCTTCAAATTGCACACTTATTTCAAAAAATGTATTGATTGTGGAAGTTTCAAAGAGTTCATAACATTTTGTATCTTCACTATACCCAACCATTATGCACTCCTTGCTTTGTGGCTACAAGGCCTTCTTCTTTTCAGAAGGGATTCAAGCCCATGCTCTAGTACCAAAAATCCTGAAATTTGAAACATTTGGTTTATGGCCAAACCATGCCTCATAGGGAGTATTTCCTTTTAGTTATTTATGGAAGGATCTATTTTTTTTATGTGTGCAACATAATTAATGACCTCATCCCGTATCTTGGGACTTAGATCCCTTTCTTGAATCATGCAACTGGCCATCTCCTTGAGAGATCTATTCTTCCTCTCTGCCACACCATATTGTTGTGGTGTGTAGGGAGTTGAGTGTTGCATTTGAATGCCACACTCCTCAGAAAGGTGCTGTAGTTTATTGTTCACATAATCCTTCCCATTATCAGTTTTAAGGATCTTAATATTATTCCCACTCTGATTTTCTACCAATTCCTTCCAAATATTCAATTGTTCAAAAACTTTAGACTTTAATTTGAGGAAGTGCACCCAGCAGAATATTGAGTAATCATCAATAAATGTAAGTACATACCTTGATCCACCATATGATGGAGTGGGAATAGGACCTACCAGATATGAATGCACCAACAAAAGTGGTTTTGTGGCTCTCCTTTCCATCCCCTTCTCATAGCTTCGCTCTGGATGCTTCCCAACTACACACCCAATGCATGCTCCATTTCATGATTTGATTTGTGGAAGTCCTTCCACCATCTCATCTATGTGTACTGCATGGCGGTACCTGTAGTTTGTGTGACCAAAATTTTTATACCATATCTTGGAAATCTTATTGGATTGTGAGGTAATATCTTGGTCATTGGAAGTGGGGAGGAATTTCAAAAACTTGTACATCCTCTCATGGTGGTATGCATACCCAATTACAATGACTTGGTTTGATGTTATTTCTACAATATCTACCATGTCTAGAATGAAGGTCACTCTATTTGCCTCTCCTGTATGGGTCATTTGATAGACTGACATAAAAGTTTCTACAAGGTCTAGTACATACAACACATCCCTGAAGAAACCATGCCCTAAGTCAATCTTACCAATCCCATTGGTCTAGATTTCTGAATCACCCCCCATTCGAACTATTGGGCCAGCATTTGAATGCATGGAGGAGAATATCTCCCTTGTGTCTACCATGTGTCTAGAATCCCCCAAATAAATGATGAAATATGATGAATTAGAGGTATATTCTACCGAAGCATGACATTTCTCCTTGCCATCTGAACTGGAGGTGCCATCCTTCTTCCTTACGATGTTAGGGATGAGAATGTTGTTCTTCTCCAGGAGTTACGCCATCTAGTCAATGGTTTTTTTGATGCATGATATCTCTGTATTTCATCCCTTGTGGCAATAGTTTCATTTGGTATTCTCTTTTCCTCTCTTTTCCTTCTCCTTGGGAGAATTCAAACCCCCATCACTTGATTTGGGATTTTTTGGTTTCTTCGTCTCTAGCAGCTTCAAATTCTTTGCTTTGGTATTTCCCTTTGAGGCATTCAAAAATACCATGGCCAAAGATTGATCCTTAGCCCAGATGGTTCCCATTTGGACTAGCTCATCTTACTCATAAGTGAGAGACTCCATGAAGCTATCTAGACATGCCATTTTCTAGTTTTGAAGTGTTAACTTTCCAGAATGAAATGTGCTGACAAAGACTGAGAATTCTGGCCTCAACTTCAAAAGGATGGACAAAAACAAATTTTCCTCTTTCTTCTCAATTTCACATTGCTTAAACTTCAACACAAGTGGCTTAAAATTGGTGAATATGTCCTGGATAGTGTCAAAGTGTGCTTGGCTCAGGCTGATGAGCTCATTCTCAAGACGGTGACCTCTTAGTTCATCATTTTTACCAAATAATGTCTCTAGTTTTACCCAGACTTCATTAGGGGTGGTTAAATTGTCTATGTGGAACAATATTTCTCTTGAGATACTAAGGCATAATAATCCATATACAACATCCAATCTTTTGAAGTAATTGGATTTCTCTACAGCAAAGTTTGGATCCACCTCTGTGCCCATGGTAAATCTATAGAGACCTTTGGCCCTCAGTTGAATCACCATATCTTCCTTCCAATCGAAGAATTTGAAATGTGTTATCAATATGTAGGTAGCTTCCATTTCTTCCTGCACTAATGGTGATGAAATTGACAAATGTCCTGCAAAAACAACTCGATTTTATATGGAATTTCTCTAAAAATGCAGCTCAAAACGCTTCGGATTAATATGCACCTCAATAAAATCCACTCATATCTGATACTATGTGATAAATTAGACCAAAAGGAAGATCTAGGATCCTTATAGAAACACATAAATCGAATTTGGTGCAAAACCAGGAAAAAAACTAGTAAATGAGAAGCAATTTACACATGCAATGTGAACAGAAACATGTTATATTTTTACTATCTAACATAAAAACATGTTAGTAATAGGTTTATATTACATCAGAAGTGTTTCATGAGGATTTGGGATCTCAATGTGATTGTACAAGTGAAAATTTCCAAATTGGCAACAATCCACCCTAGGTGGACCAATCACGCTCCAAATCAGCCCAAATGGCCATGAATTGTTGTGTGGACATGGCTAAGGTGACATAGGAAAATTATTACACCTTGTAATGCGTTGGTTTGTAAATATGGGTGAGTGAGAGACTCTAGGTGGAATTAAATGCACCAAATCAACCCAAAAATCAACAAAATCCACCTCTAGCACTCCTAGTCAACCAAGATGTCCACATTCAATGAATGAGAGTCAATGAATGAGAGTGAACCAGCAATGATGAGGGTGCACATGTGGCTTTTATACTGATTTGGAGTGCTCATGTGGGTGTGAATGCACCAATTTGACTAGTTATTACTCCAACTAAGCACCCTAAGTCCAAAACCATAGTGTATTAATGCAAAAAACAATAAAATTGAATAAGGACTTAAAGTAAGGTACTAAGAGGTTGGATTATTGTTCTAACATTTTTATATAAAACTGGTTATTAAATAGTGGTTCAAGAAACCTGCAATTTTAGGCATACACAAACTAAAATTTCAGAAACTGTTATCCCAAAACTGGTTTATAACAAAAATATGAAACTCCCACTAGCCATAAAATATTTGACATGATTCAAACCATCGGGATAAACTGGCTCCATTGTACCACTTGGTAAGATTCTATTTAGTATCCTGACATATTCTTAAATGTAGATGAGTCCAACTTCCCTTGTCATCCTTAATAACTCCTCTATACTTTCCTAGGTAGCTAACCTTTGGCTTCTCTGTTAAATTTTAGACATATCCACTCCAAGGATTGAGTACAAAATTCAAAGGAAGGACCTAGGTGTCCCAATCATTCATATATATTATAACATTTATGTATCCCTTTTGTAGACCTATTACCTCCTTTTCAACATTGATTATATTATTTTTTCCCACACATAAGTGACCTCTATCTATATCTTATTTATATTGGTTTGTATGCTTTCCCCAATTGAAATGGTAGCACCTTTTTGTGGTTCCTTACCTACTGAATCCATGTGGTTCCTCCCATACTAATTATATCCTCACAATTCCAAAAAAATATTAAATGTTAAATGTCTAAATAGCTGAACTCCCCAATAAATAAGCAAAAATGCCTTTATAGCTGAACTCCCCAACAAATAAGCAAAAATGCCTCTACAAAACTGAGCATGCTCATCATACTCTACAATCCCCATTTCATATAAATATGTATATTGATATTCCACTCATTTACATATTTTCCTTTATAGACCTATAATCCCATGTCTATAGCAATCTTGCTCTTAGCAGTAGATGATTGACTATCTTCTCAACTTCTCTTTGGCCCATGAAAGCTTATCTTCACAAGATTTTTCTAGGTTAGAATCTTATCATGTCACATAAGCCATGTGAGGGGGAATCATTTGGGTTGCCAAATGTTATCCAAAAATTTGTTCCTTACCTCTTTGTCCCTCTCTCCAAATGTAGGGCAATTTGATACCTCTCCTTGATTGTATATTATTTATTTCTGTCTAGATTTTAACAAAGTGAATAACATTGCCCTCCATATAAACTTTAAACTCTTTTGTGTTCAGATATTCTTCAAAATAGGTTATCTAATTCTTGGTGTTTATATTATTTCAAATTCATCCAATTGATTTTCCAGGGCTATCTTCTACAAATATGCCAACTTTTTACCTTTATAGTGTTATGATTAAGTTTTGGTTGGGAATTAAAACAATTTTCTAGAAAAGTGTAAGTAAAATATGGGGACTTGGAAATTGGAATTTGGAGATATAGGTGGCCCTTGGCTCACCTTAGTAGGAAGGAATCAAATGATAAAGTTTACACTATCCTTGTTTACCAGTAGATGCATTTAGTTGGCTTCAATTTTTTCTGGGATTTCCTTGTCAGCTCCTAGACCCTATCCTATGAAAGAATAGATCTCCTTTCCAGAATTTGGGACTTCCAACGAAAAATATAACTACTAATAACTACTGTCATGGTTTAGGAGAAATGAAAACTACTAATATGAAATAGGTTATGTGAACTTGTGGTATTTTCTCATCAGTGTAAACTAAAAGGGTTAGTACCTTTGTAATCATGACAATACAGAAAGGTAACAAAGAATGAAGAGGTTGAATAATAATATTGTATTACTACAAAGAAAGTATATAGATGGATGGTATGAGAACTTGAAGCTACAAAGATTTTTATCTAGCTACAGGCTGAGTTTAAGAGAATCCAAAACTACTAATATGAATTAGGTTATGTGAGCTTATGGGATTTTTTTTCGTCAGTGTACACTAAATGGATTGGCACCTTTGTAATCAAAAAAATACAAAAAGGTAACATATAATGAATATGTTTAATAACAATAGTTTATTACTACAAATAAATTATATAGATGGATGGTATGAGAACTTGCAATTACAAAGCTTTGTATCAAGCTCTGGAAGACCCTCTAAGACTCACTATTTTATAACAAAGGCTCTAAGGACCTTTTAGAATAAGTTAAATGGTATTAACATTTGTCATATTCTTCCATATTTGGAAAATGATTAGTTATTTTAATTTCCTTCTCACAACATCATGTTGTGTATCTTCTTGTTGTTGTGATCCTCCTTCCATGTTCATGTCTTGTGCATAGTTACATAGTTCTTGGTTTCTATAATATCATTGATTCTCTATCACTACAATGTTGGGTTGCAAAATATAATCCATGCAATGTTGAGTTGCAAGTTCCACAACTTTGAGCTGTAGGTCATCAATTCCCATAAATTTGTGTTTTTCTTGGGTTTTATTTCCCATTACTTTGTGTTTTCAATAGTAAAATTGTGCACTTCCTACGTTATAATCTCTTCACACCCTTGACTTACAAATGCATGACCATCATTTGTGAATTGTTTATTACCAACTTTCACACAAAGAACATTTTGGTTCAGCATCAACAACCCCACAGCCTAATCAAATGCCCTTCATTGGAGTGCTCGACACAAATATTTCCCAACCTTAGTAACTTGAGAAAAGGAAATGTGATGATGCGGGTGTACATGGTCTAAGTGGTTATGATATGGTATCACGTAAGGTATGCATTGCACAATATATTCCTAAATCAAGTAGTTGTTTCATAGAATCATTGGATCAATAGAAGTCAAAAATAATGCTTCAACATTTTAGTATTTTAAACTAGATATATACATCGATATGAGTTAATATCCAACAAAAGACATTGTTTGTGACTTCCTTGAGGATGGTATATGGACCATCCTTTAGTGATCTTATTTTTCAATGCAAGACTATCTATCTCTCTTTGCATCCAAACATGGTAAACAATGTCTAATGTCTAAGGAAACTTGATATTGACCATGACTCCCATTGCACTTGTTCCAAGATCAAATAAGGATCTAGTCAATAGTTTTTATGAACTATATATATGTTCCATGAAATTGTTGCCTCATCTTGCCCCTAGAGTACTTGTGGAATCAATGAATTTTTTGGAACTAGGGATGTAGTGTTTAATGGCAACAATGATCAAAACTATGGGAAATATTTAGAAAAGTTGTGTCATGTGTGTACAGGAAAAATCTAGCTATATTAATAGCCAGCTTTCATCTCATGTGTGAGGGTGGCAAAAATTTTCATCCACAAAATTTGTGCTAGATTACGGTTCACAAGTTTATCTACCTATAAATTTAAAGATAAGATGTAGTTCAGTGTCCAAGATTGGTATCTGACATAATCTAGATGGTATTCGATACATGGTTTATAACCATAGATTCCAATTGGAGAAGATGGATTTTTGAATCCCAACATGTACACGGATCTGTGTGAAGAAGAGTTTGACAACTTCTAGATCAATGAAGGTCTTCTGCAAGTTGTGAGGCCTATCATCTTAGAAAACCTATAAACAAAAACAAAGATGTTTTCATGTTGATTATTGGTCATTCCATATCTTTATAGGACATCCATCCAAATGGAGTCCCATGGGTCCTGATCTTCCAATTTTATTGGGATCGCATGATATCTTGAGCAGAGATCCATTTCAAAGAAAAACTTTTATTTTTTTAATTCATCCACTAAATCATTAATATTGTATTGGGAATTTATTTTTTATATTGTTCCTATTGATTTCCCTAAAGTTGATGCATAGGTGATAAGAAACGTCTTTCTAGCTAAATCCACTAGTGTTGAGTAGGGTCTACTGCTAGGAGGAATGAGCCCTGCTTCCAATAGTTCTTCAACAAGCCTTTCTATTTCAATATTTTGGGATGATCATATCTATATGTGTGGATAGCCATGGTTGTATTTCTAGGGTTGAGCTAAATGACACGTTCCATGCCCTGTAAGGAGGAAGAACTTATGGAAATATCATGAAAACTAATTTTTCATTTTTAAACATTTTTTTAACACCCACAGGTTGGTTATCAAGAGGTTGTCCAACTTACATTTGATAGAAGCAAGCAATAAATATTAGGTGCCCCTTACTTGGAACCTTATCAATATTATATTTTGTCAAAAGCGATGATTTTGTAACTGAAACCGCATAAAGGTCAGAACAAGGATGAACCATTATATATACATCAATCTAAATCCAAACCATTAGACACCAAATATGCAAACTTTGATCATGTATATAGCATGCAAGGTTTTTTTTCTTACTCTTTGCCTTATTCTTTTCAATTTTGGGAGCACGGTGGCACATTAGTGGGACTTGTATTTTGAGATCCATTCCAAATCAAAACTTGTTGAATCAATCAAGCCAACCAACTGAACCCACTAAACTGATCAAACTAGCTGGTTCTAAACCATTGCAATTCAGCTACAGGTTTGATCCCTTTTTTATGTAAACTGATCCAAATCGGTGTCGTTCCAAATCAAAACTTGTTGAACCAATCAAACCAACCAACTGAACCCACTAAACTAATCAAAATATCTGGTTTTAAACCATTACAATTCAGCTACAGGTTTGACACCTTTTTTATGTCAACTGATCCAGACTGGTGGGTTCCAAGCCGATCTGGCAAATTCCAATAACTATGGTTGAAAATGATTCATAATTCTATTGAATTATTAAAGTACAAGAATTGTATGAAAAAAATGTGCCATGAGAACAATTACCCTGAGTTTAGTCTACAAGGCAAAAAACACCTAGATAATCAAAACTTACTATGCAGTGCATAAAAAAAAAGAGTCATTATGTGCCATAGTGTCCAAAGTAGAAAGCAATAAACCTCAATAACACAATCCAAATGACAAGAGAAAATGAGTAAACCAAGACATTGTTGGAAATAAACCCATTACAAGAGAGGTGTATTTCTCTTTAGAAGGATCCCCCCATACTTTAGCTACGAGCTCAGGATCAAGAACAGTGTGCCCCTTATCCCTATGTTTGGAATCCAAAATTTCGACAATTGGGTTTAAGAGTCTTAATAGTGTATTGATGATTGTTTTGGATAAAAAATAATTTGTAAACCTATATGAACAACATGGTTAAACAAGTTAGCAAAGTGATGCACCAATGTGTGTATACTGTTTTTGAAAAACTCCACATGGAATCCCTCCTCATCCACAAACTTGTTAATGTTCATCTCCTAGATTGCCTCCCTGATATGTGTATAGTGGAACATGTGGCAAGAGGATGGGGGCAAGGTGACTAAGACAGAGGATTGAAAAGGAACATCAAAAAGGGAAAAAATATGAGTTAACATGGACTAAGGGTCGACATTAATCGATAAGTTAGAATTATGGTGGGAACAATGCACCAAATTGATTTGGGGGAGTGGTCAAGTGAAGCTCACAATTCCAATCTTTGTGCTACCTTTGTGCTATGAAGAGGAATTTATTGCGACAAAGGAAGGACTAATATGATTTCTATACTGGTTTGTAGGAGGTAGGATTGTGAAAGAGGCTATAACGGAGGTGTTTATGGAAGTTTTTGCACTCATCATTGTACCAATTGTTTATGGGGTCATATTCTGACTTTGAGGAGAAAATGGGGGATTTGGTGATAACTATATGAACAATGTTATAATAGTAACTGCTATAGAAGTGATTTTTTTATTCGATTTGATTCATTCTGGCAGCTCAAATTTGAGCTTGACAGAGTTAAGTGGACCACAATAACCATACTATCCTGTATATGTAGTTCTAGTCCATTCGATGAGGGTTTGATCTCCCTTAGGTGCTTTCTACAGTCATTATTATATTCCACATGATTATTTTTTCCTTGATCACTAAGTGATCAATAGAAAAATATCTGTAATAATGTCAGGATATCCATCTGGATCATGGGAATCTATGTGTTAAGATCACCACCTTTATCTCCCCTAGTTTGCTTGCATCATTAACACCATTATTTGTGAATAAATCAACAATCCTATTGTCTGACCAATGAACATAGGTGAACTTTGTTTGTTTGAATGACATTAGTAGGGATAATATCTTCCTGTATTGCTTGTAACCTCCAACTTCTATCTTTCCTCCTATGATTGTTTCCATAATTTAACCTATTGAATATTACTATAAATGTTATATCATATAGTCTTGAACTTATGACGTGCCTTTTTAATGAATATTTTTTTATTATCTAAGTATGATTGTACACTATCAACACAACTTTGTGATCTATTAACTCTCTCATTTTGGATTGAGTGTTTCTAAGATTAAGGATACCAAAGACATAAGTGTGAATCATGCATATGATTCATAGATGCTTTGTCGTACTTGCACTTTGTAGTTTTTAGTTTGAGGATTCATAAGTGAAATTAATATTGACTAGATTCCCCCCTAAACCTTGTTCATAATCAAATAGGAAAAGGACAAGGAAAACTAACTTTCCTATTTGAAAACTTGGAATTGTAATAGATTATATATAGAAGGAAAGAAAGAAAGAAAGAACTTAATAAGATATTCTCTAAATTGTAAAGAGATATCCAACTTAGTATAAATAGTATTTAGTCATATGTGATACCAAAGTCTATAAGAAAAGGATAACGCAACCCATCTCTAGTCCCCTCTGGACATTAGAAGTAGCATCTCCATCGATGGCCTTATTGGCCTGATTTTCTGACCTAGGCCAACTAAGGAGATTAAGCCCACACAAGTCTCTTAAAGCAGCTCCCGGTGTGTTTGAGATAGCAAAATCTCACAGGTTATGGTCCTGCTACCAACTGAATTTTTCTCTTAAGGAGAAAGTAAAATTCAGTAAAAATTTATCCTAATCTTATTTCTATTTAAATAAACCCTCAAATTAGTTTTCTAAGACTTAAATTATCCTAAATTTGCTTTCTTACTGAAAGTCTTCGATTTTGTGGATTTTGTATCGAATATTCTAAATTTTGAAAGACTAATATAATTATTCTAAAATTAACCTAATTCTATTTAACAACTGTTAAATGTAAACTATACTAAAATAACACTAACTAAATTATTCTATCCTAGCTGAGAGCAATTTGAATATTATATTAATTATCAATTAATATTTCAAGTGAACAGAAAGATAAATGAGTAAGATTTAAATGAAAATATTTAAACCATCCACGCTAAATCATTCTGCTATATATTACCATGACCGAAAAATTGAAATAAGCAATTACTTTAAACTTTTCTGGAATTTTTAATTAATTAACAACTAATAAACAACATTAAATATTTGAATAGAATATAATGTTCATAATGAAAATGTTGCAAAAATACAAATGAGATCGAAACAAACATAAATATGTATATTATTATATCTTGAATTTTCAATAAAAATACTGATTAATTCACTTATAATAATATACTAATTCAAATAGCAATATTGTGTTGATAGAGTGTAATATCAGATAATGAATACAATCATAACCAATTATACTGCATCAATAGTATAACTAGAAGATGATATATTGAAATATAAAAAGTATCCAAAATAATACCGACCAACCATACCAGTCTGAGAATTTCCAGTCACATTCCACCTCCGAAGATAAAACCTCAGTAAGGGATAAAACTAGTACTGAAACAATATTTCAATGATGTTTTTCTTCAATCACTCCATCCCCTATTTGCATTAAAATTACTAGTTTATATAACCCCACTAGTCTTTCAATTCAGTTTCTTCATAAATTCTATATTCAATACCATAGGAGTCCTATCCCTATTAAAGTGCATAAAATCTCTTCAAAAGACACCTGTCACAAATATTACTATAGGATAAAAACAGTCAATAAAACGACTAGCCTGTATCATCTCCTGATTTAAGAGAACTGGCATATTCGTGGCTATTTTGAAATTCCACTCAAGAAGCATCAACGTCTGCCAACTGTGATCCGAAACGTCCTGTATCTACTTAGGATAGTGATACCATGTACACCTATTTAACAAATATAAGTATCTTATTAAAACAAGTTTTAATAGAAATAACAATAAAACCAACAAATTATATGCATTCTTGCAAAATCTATGATTTTGCAGGTATGCTCTTAAGAAGATTTTATTGCCTATCGATAGAGAGATAAACCCTATAACCAAAAATAGAAACAACATCAGGTTCTACTTTGTAAATTGATCACTCTTCTATATTCAGGAAGTTTAGATTTGAGCCTGATGATTACTAGCTTCTGTCGATCTACTTGCTCAAGAAAGTGCTGGTTTGTGTCTATCATTGATTTTTTGGCTTTCTTGTATCGATTCTTCTTGATGTTCATTTCCTTCTATCTATTAACCCAATTTAGTAATTCTTCCCTAAATGTTTTATTTTCTTCATCTTTCAAGGCTGTGTTTGCTTGGCATTCTTTTAGTTCGTTTTTCAATTCTGTGATTTTGGTTTCATATACTCTGTCAAGGACCTGTTGGAGGGTTTCTTCTTCCTTATCATGACATGAATCATCTAACTAAGAAGAATAAATATTATTTACATCTTGATCCGATGATGGAATGCTCATAAACGATGGATCAGGTCCTGAACCACAAGCATCCATACATGATGGAGTAATTTCAAACTTACCTCACTTCGTAATGTCTTTGGCCAATGATTTTTCATGATTATTCTCTATGAGAATGGGTTCATCTATATGCATGGTTTTGGGAACCAAAGATGGAACATCATCTTCAAGATGGACAATCACTGGCCGAACTTTATGTTGAGTGGTTGCAGGAACAGAGGCTGTAGGTGTGGTATTCATACTTCTTGTGATTCTTCTTGTACGAACAAACAAAAGACATTTTGGCTCAAAACCCCCTTTGTCACAACAGACCTGCACTAACAGTTCAAGTTTTTGCATGGATTCATCACCATGTTTTTGAGGAGTACATAACTCAGAGGGGTTTTCATAATTAACAACATCAACATCTTCATTTTCGTTCAATCTACCCCTCATATTTGTAGGTGTACTGAAGCACTTGTCATATAGGGATTGGCCCATGGTTATCTCAGCATAACAAGGAGCTACCTTCATAATTCCATCATTACTAATACAAGTATCTATAGGTGGATTTGCTTCCTATAGTTCTTTATCCCTTAACTCAGCCTTATGAACATCATCAACTTCGGATTTTACTGGAGCTTTACGCTTCCTACGAGTTTTAGGGGGAGGGTTTGGCCAATACTGCGTTGGCTTGATTTTGCTTTCAACCAAAAACTCATCCCAAGATTTACAGCTAACAGACAGCTAATGCTCGATTAAAATTTTAATTAGACCGTGGTGGAACAAACTCCTATCAGTATTACCTATGGTATTTTGTACTGAATGTGCCATTTTCTTCAGACTTTGCAATAAGTAAAATGGAAGATTGAGCTTAGAACCTTGCAATACTAACAGTAGTCGCAAATGATAATAATGCAGATGAGAGAATCGGCCATCACAAGATACATACCTGACTAGGATTTCATAAAATGCTCGCCATTCTGGTTTTAAAAATTTAACCAAAACCCCAATCTTCAACTTTGCATTGGCCGATAAGGGCAACAGTAAGGACTGAAATCTCTTATTATCAACTTTTCCTCCTTTAAACCATCTATCTCCAGTTTGAGGAAGCTTTGTAGCTTCTGCAATCTTATCTTCATCAATTATAAACATGAAATCCCCAATCTGAGCTACATTTTCCTTAAAAATCATAGCAAATTGTTTGGTAACCTCCACGTTATGGCCACTAAAACATCTAAAAAACTGGCCCCATCCAATATTTTTGAATAATAGATCAGCTTTCTCGTCGGCTTCAACTATCTTAGGTACTGAAATTTCAAATCGGCTGAGAGGAGCCATTGTTTCCTCACTACAACTTTGGTTATGGATTGAAATGAATGAAGTCGTGAAAATTGAAGGAATAGGCACCTAAGTATAAGGCATTACATGAAATTTCAAATCCTCAATTGATTCATATGTGACAGAGATGAGAACCCCAATTTTGGCCATATTAACCAAATTTGGAGATGATGAGAACAACAACCAGTGTTTTCACTATGATAAATGAATAGACTAGCCACGACTAACTGAAATTCTTCAAAAAGAAGTATGTAAAAAAAAATTTCAAACTCTAATTAATCCTTCATATCAAAAATCATTCGATTTAGGGATTATAAATCAAAACATTAATGACACCCAGTCTGGAATGATGAGCTCGTACAACATCATGAATGGGAATGGATAATAGTCATATGTGAAATTAAATTCTACTGATACGATTTCCTCATTAAACCCACAGCTGTCAATTAAATTGATAGGTGTTAACCAAATCCTCATATCAATATGAATTCAATCTTTATGCAGCGATCCTTATAACAGATGTTGTCCATTTAGCCATATGAATCATGCATCTTCATTAAACTGTCAATTGATAATCACCCTAGATTACAGGTGGAAGGTATTCGTGTTCATTAATAGGATGTTGTAGAGTTATCATAATAATCCGTAATGTTCTTAAGATTTCTGAAATGCAACTAACTAACGATCACTATTCACACTCAAACCATATATATATATATGTAGTTTTATTTTGAAATATAGTTTTAAATACTGTATGAAATCCTAATCACTTATGACTCAAAACCAAATGTGATAAGATATAAAGCTCATAAAACTATTATGGTTATATTTATGTGACACATGAAAATTTCAAAATAATATAGATTTATTTGCACTCTCACTATTTTGTGTTATATATATACAATTTTTACAAAGCAATGATATGAAATTAAAGATTAAGTTATATGTGAAATCTGAACCTTATGTTTAATGAAAATATTCTTAATTAATAAATCACCTTTAGTTATAAGGATTTCAAGAACTTAAAATAATTAATATCTTATCAAAACCAAGTTTCAAACAACTTCAAAATGTATCTTCATTAAAAAATAATTAGCATACTATACTTTTAAATCTCTTAAATCAATATATATAATCAAATGAATTAATTAATGATAAAATTGATCATATATAAAATTTACAATACTAACAGCTGCTAATTTGTCAAATTACTGAAAGTGTTTTCATAAATTTCTAATATGACTCTTAACTCTTCTATAATTGAGAGTACCTTCAGAATCGAGGATTCTGAAGGCACTCTTTTATAATATTTAAAAATTAAATCATAGAAGAGAGCTGATCATTTTCATCTTAACAAAAAAGGGGGGGGGGGGGGGGTGTTGTTGCTGACTACCAACAGGCCCTCAAATAATTCTTCAGGATATCCACAAGAATATTATATCGATTGTAGATTAATAGTAGATACCTATGAAATGATCCTTAAGGGAATCATAATAGCCACTACAAAGGCTAAAGAAAAATCCCTCCTAGCATCCAAGTTAAAGAATCCCCAATGGAAATCAATAATAGTAATATGACTGTGGTATTTGTATTTGAGTAGTGTGCATGCATGAGAAAATTTTGATCTAGGGCATTTTGAACTTGGTCTTTAACTAGTCTAGGCTAGAGAACAAGGTTTGGTAGTTTTATCACTAGCTTATTCATGTCAACAATTATCCATAACATGTCACAATCCTAATAATAGAATTAGGACAAAAGAAGGATATAATCAACCTAGGAGGCTAAATGAAGCTCTTGAGTGATTTTCTTTGTGGCTAAAGGTGACCATCTCTCTAAGATTTGGGTCTAATAATTTTTTATTTGGATATTTCAAAATGTAGACAAGTTCCCCCTTGAGTCTTAAAATAAACTATAGTGCGTCCTTATAATATCTAATTCATGCATCTAGAAATGAAATGCATCCCAAATTCAACCTCTTGAAGGTAATAAGGATTGTGGCACTTTGTTAGACCTTTTATTTTTATGAAAGTAAGAAAAATTTGGTAAAAGTAAAAAGGAGGTCATACAATTACATCTCTTATGTCTTATTTCTACTTCTACATCTTAGGATGAAGAAACAAAGAAAAATGAGGATGAATGACCAAATTGTTAGAAACCGATGTCTGTAGTTTTGGGAAATTACTTGAGTAATGAAATCTTGATTAAATAAGATATACACACACTTTGAATGAATAGTAAATAGTTAGGAAAAAGGTATTAAAAATGATGACCACTAAAAAATCCTTAATTTTAGTCTTTCTATTATTCACATCATTTTTACTAGCTCATTTTTAATCTTCCTACTATGAAAATTAAGTTCTGATAAGTTAGTGTTATGTAAGGTTAAGTTCATAAAATGCTAAATATATATTTTTGTCTTCAGTATGTACTTTTGTATTAGATATATGTGATATTGTAAACAATGAGTGTTATGATCCTAGTTGGAAATCTTATTTCTTGAACTGAGACTCACAACAGAAGAATGAACTTGGAAACTAGTGTACTATTATAAATTGATAAGGTTATAACAACAGGAAAGAACAGGAAAAATCAGCAGTAATGTAAAACTCCCAAAATTTCATAAAAAAATAATTTTTTTCTTGTGACAATTAATGTTTAAAATCGTCGCTTAAGAGAGTAACTTAACTTCTAACAGTTAACATTCTAAAATTTATAATCTAGATACTATAAAAAATCATTTATTAATTTCTGTAATTACATTCTTTACTATCTGCCCTCAAAATTAAGTAATGAAAGATCGATCTAGAATGTAAATGATATAAAGTAGTAAGTACTGGAAACAACTATTTATTTAATTGTGAGTGCAAGGTACTCAAGTTTGTTTCTTGTTTAATGAAAGAACTTTTGGTTATATCCAAGGCTTACTTAGCTCATTGAAGCTAATGTAGTGGAATTGATGATTCATGTTACAGGTCCTTTTATAGGTAACTTTTTGTTTCCAGTTTCAGGTTCGAGTTTAAAATATTTTAGCTGCAAATGTAAAAATGATAGACTACTTGTTTAAAATAAGGCTTTGATTATTGCAGGTATTGAAAAACCTATTCTTTTCATAAATTTATTTCTATAAAATTAGTATGTGGGTTATGGTTCTAAAATCTAAACTCGTCCTGCTTAAATGCCAAAGATGCCTACATCTAAGGCTCTAATTCCAAGCTTGTAGTTAGAATTATTGCATTGTTTTTAAATAAAGGTATGTTCATAAAATAAAAACAAGAAAAAATGAATAAAAGAATTATGCTTAATCCTAAACTATGAATATAATTAAATCTTATATTGATCCTATCAGTGGTGTATTAGATCACTAGTCCTATATGCAACATCCTAGAATGAAATTCTATGGACTAAACCTTCCAATATTGATATTATCTATGCCAAAGTATTTACATATGCAAAAAGTATTAAACATATGTAAAGTGTTAACATAAAAAAGCATTAATATATGAAAAAATATTTAACCTATGCAAAAGTATTATCAAATATGAAAGTATTAACATATGTTTAAAATTGCAGGATAAACTATACCATTCGATACTATAGATCCAACCGAACGAAAAATCTACGAAGTGGGATCCACGTGTGATGAGCTTGTTGGATAGGGTTTTAAAAGTGTAAAACCTGGCTATATAGTTGTCCAAAACCTAAAATATTGCTTGTTCTCCATCATTTTTGCTGCTTGAGGGTAGAGACGACAGGCTCACAGCCTCATGGGCCTGCATGGCCAAAGTTGAAGCTGGAGAGTGTAAAAACATTTTTATCTCTCAAACTGAACTTCTCTTGTTATTTAAAGAGTGGTTACTATACTAGTTCACGCCGGTTAACTTTTGGATTGAGTTGATAGTGGTTTGGTGGCTTCTGTGGTGGCATTTACTGCTCAGTTTCCTACTCTTCGTTGAGTTCTCTGTCTGAGTTTTTCTCTTACCCGATTGCTTGTGTTTGAGGTTTTATTCTTGCTAGGGTTGGGGCATAGTATAAGAGGTTTTTCTATAAGAAACTAATGCATGGCCAAGAGAAAAATAAACCAGGTAACATTTCTTTCACTACTACATTTCGATCCAAAATCCGATGGAAAAATACGACGGCGCGTGGATTTATTTTTTTAAACTTACCAAAAATCACAAGGAGAATTTTTTTTTTGTAAATGTGGCCATAAGCGTCGCTTAAGTTACGGCTAGTCTCATAAGCGTCGCTTAAGCGACGGATAGCCTCATAAGCATCGCTTAAGTGACAGCGCCTCAAATTGGTCAATCATTTAAATAAATACACTTAATTGGTCAATTATTTAACATGGAAAGCGCCGTCGCATATCCAACGCGTCGGTTCATTTCCTACACACACTCATATAAATAGATGTACGCCTAGGTTCATTATCTCACACACTCACTCTCGCACTTATCTCTTGGACAAGAAATGCGAAATTCCTAAGGGTTTTTTTTTGGCCTTGTGCTTTTGTGGGGATCTTCCCACTTGTTCTTGGATTTTGGTCTTTCTCTTTGGTGCCTTCTCTCTTGAAGTATCTCTTGGTTAATTTCTTGGTTTAGGGTTTGGTTTTTGGCCTTGTGCCTTTGTGGGGATCTTCCCACTTGGTATTGGATTTTGGTCTTGCTCTTTAGTGACTTCTCTCTTGAAGTATCTCTTGGTTAATTTCTTGGTTTAGGGTTTGGTTTTTGGCCTTGTGCTTTTGTGAGGATATTCCCACTTGTTCTTGGATTTTGGTCTTTCTCTTTGGCGACTTCTCTCTTGAAGTATCTCTTGGTTAATTTCTAATTGGTTTATTCTTGGTTTTTGGTTTTGCTCTTTGGTGACTTCTCTCTTGAAGTATCATATACTTGGGTTTGCTCGTACTTTGTTCTTAGGGTTTGAGTAATAAAATGCCACGTAAAAATAATGTTATAGGTCATCAATATCTAGAACAAAATCGACAATTGCTTGCTAGGTTGTGGGATGGAGTGGAAAGAACGGGTGATGGAAAATGTTATTGTCCTTACAGTTGATGTAGGGGCTTTAATAAGAGAAGGTTACTGATCACAACAGCTAAAAAACATTGTAGGGAACATGAACATGTTGAGGGGGGGCATGAATATCATCCATTGGTAAGTCAATATAATTCATGATTATATATCATGCAGTATTTATATTGAGAGTTTTTGTAATTGTATATTGTATCATTTTTATTTTTGTTACTTAATCGACATGACTAACGTTATATGTTTGATGTTTTAATTGTAATTATAAATCAAGGGCCTCCTAGGGTTGTTCCGAACATGGAGAATGTGGTAATTGCGGAACAACTAGCACAGGAGGAACGTCAATATGCAGGTCCTGCGAATATTTATCATGAGTCAAGTTAATGATGATATGGAATTAGACGATGATCATGACGATAACATAATTGAGGATGATGGTACAAATACATTAATCAATGATGCATTTAATGTTAGAATGGACGATGATCAACATCATGCACTGCCAATTGATGACTTTGAATATCTTCATGATTTACCTACAATTGCGAAGGTAGACGAACCGCTTTTTGAAGGCTCCCACATAAGTGTTCTCTCTGCTGTGTTGCTGATAATGAACTTGAAGGTTATGAATGGTTTTTCAAACACATCCATCACGCTGGTGTTAAGGTACGTATGCGATTATATGTTTCATCGATCACATATATATGATTTGATTTATGTTGCTATAATATTTGTATTGGTATACGTACTTCATCATAAAAATAATAAGGATGTATTTGTTGTCGTTAATATTATGCTCTTCAAATATTTATACTAACCATTTTTTTTAAATTTGTTGTAATAGCTTGATAGGTGAATATTTGTTACCGCCATCAAATAAATTACCTCGTACATACCGAGATTTAAAAAATATCATGAAATATGTTGGAATGGACTATCAAAGAATTGATGCATGTCCTAATGATCATATTTTATATTATAATCAATATGAGTTTGCAACAGAATGCCCTATATGTCATAGCAGTAGATACCAAACAAATCAAGTAACCAAAAAGGTGTCTCATAAGGTTCTTCGTTATATTCCCATTATTCCACACTTGCAACGACTGTTTAGGTGCAAAAACATAGCACAATTTATGGATTACCATGCATGGAATAGAAGTGGATATGATATTCTTCGAATGCCCGCAAATGGTTCTGCATTTACAAACATGGAGGAAAAATGGCCACACTTTAAAGAAGAACCTCGTAATGCTAGACTTTCTTTCGCAGTGAATGGTGTCAATCCATTTAAAGAGATGAAATCTACTTGCTCGGTCTGGCCTGTTTGTGTTATCAACAATAAAATTCCTCCATGGATGTCAATAAAGAGGGAGCATATAATGTTGGCAATGATTGTTCCAGGTATAATTTGTACTTTAGAACAATGCTTTTTTAATGCATTAGTATTTAATTTGTCATGAAGATCAATATTGTTGCATATTCATGT
>LPNX010682136.1:0-33393 GCA_001517045.1 Pseudotsuga menziesii | reverse complement strand
ACGAATGCAAATCATTTTCGTTTTTCCCTCCATCCCATCTCCTAGGTCTCCGCGGTAAGTATAAGGATAGAACAGGTGGATAGCATGGTCGTAGTAAGTAAAGGGGGAATAGATGCTGTACCCTCCCTTGTATTCTTGGTGGTACCCAGTATAATTATTAAGTAAGTGCTCTGTAAGCTGTATAACTAATCTATCTAAGGCATCATATAGAGGGTACTACGTGAAGGTGATACGTGTTGGGTCTAACTATAGGAAGGGGGTGTGATCCTGTCCTGCTGATAATAGAATGTAAATAACAGTACCTCTTAAGGTATTCAATTCTCAAGTGGTCAAGCCAGGGCCGGCTAACAGATCTAGGTCTTCTGGTGGGTAACTAACTAGAAGGTTCAGGCATTAACTGAGATAAAGGAGGAGCAGCAGATAATAAGGGAATAAGTCAAATTCGCTTCAAATTCGCTATAGTAAAATAACTATATGATTTGGATGCTGTAAAATTGAATGCTGAGCATATAGATATTACATATGCATTTATCTATCGTAGTGTAGGATTTAGAGTCTATTTATTATGTTTCTAAATCATCAATATATTACTTTCTCTTCTCTCCTTGTTGTCTGTAGCTAGTTCTATATCCTATGCATACATATAGGAATATTACCTGTGTTGTCCCCNTCTCCTTGTTGTCTGTAGCTAGTTCTATATCCTATGCATACATATAGGAATATTACCTGTGTTGTCCACCAATGCATAGAGTCATATCCCAACTTAAGTAGATGGCCTCTTANCAACTTAAGTAGATGGACTCTTAGTATTCAAAGTAAGTGAATTGGCTTCTTCCCGCCCCTCGTCCGATTGCCTCCCAGGACCAATAAAAAGGGGTTTCCTGTGAGTACAATTCTTTTAGGAAGTGTTCTCAAACGCCCGTCCTATGCTCTATTTGAAGCCCGCCCCAAATGACATATATAAATCAAAAAGGTGTTATGGATACATCTGTATAAAGTTTTCCAAAACCGTAAAGTAAAGGGACGAAGTGGCACCAGTTAGTTACTGATTGAGTCCCCACATATACCAATAAGGGCAGTTACCACGGGCGGACAAATAAATGCTTGAGCGTTGGCAGCCTTACCGATCGATACCGAACAGGAGGAGCTACAGCGACTCACAGGAAGGGGCAATCACTGGGGGGGCTATTCAATGGGCCTACACAATGAGCCTAATGGGGGGCCTAATAAATGAAATGGGGTTACTCACAGGGGCCTACTCAATACGAAAAATAGCATTTCAGTAGATAAATGAAATGGGGCTACTCACAGGGGGGGCAGGATGCCATCAATTGTTTAGCGTCTTGATGCTTCTGGCCCTTAGGCTTTACGAAATCACCCAAGGAAGCTGGTGTTGAATTAACGGATTATAAGCTTAACCCTTACCTTCATAGTTGAGCATTAGTTGCAAGTAAGTTTGAAGATTGCATTAAGTTGCAGAGTGTAGAGAAAAAATGTTTATGAATTCTATACATTCTGTGAGAGCACAGTGGGGAGACATTCTATGAGACCACAATGAGAATATGTGTATAACATCAAGCATGCCAATGATTCCCCCTACCAAAGCGCACACAAAAGCAAAGGATTCCAAGGAAGCTCAGATGCCTAAGGTAAATATACCTGTAGAAGTACATATCAGATAGCCATTGCTGGGGAGGGTGCCCCTACTACGAGCATTAGAATGAAATATACAGGATGAAGCCCAGTTCCTAGACCTCAGCTTCAAGCATTATGCATAGATCATCTCTACCTTTCACTAGTGCCTATTTATTTCCATTGCCTCTATTGACGTGTTAACGTACGATACTCGCATCTCTAGCTAATTGACACGGACTAATAAGGAACATACTGGTTCTCACTCTAGGCTTAATTAGTTCCTACACTAGAGTTCTGGTCCCTACGTTTTAACGTATGATATCACCATATATATGTTCAACTTGGACTTGTATATCTACCTTTCAAAATACTATACTAGCTAAAAGTACTATAGCGTTGCGGCCCTTTAGCTTTCATCGAGATTGAGATCTCTATTTAGTCAAGTTCTAGAGCGTCAAGTTCGTATAGATCAAGTCGTCCTCACAACAGCCATTATCAGAGAGAAACAAGAGGAAAAGGGATAGTTTATTAACCGGATAATCCAGTTGATTTAACAGATGGAAATATATATTATCCTCAAACCTCCCCCCAAAAAAGGCGATCTTATTATATAAAAACTAGTTAATGAGGAGGCCCGGAGGAGCACTAGCTTAATATACATATTATTTATGATGTGTTCTGCAAAGCCTGGACCTATTTGTACATTGACTGATCAACCATTCGTACATAAATGCAGCTACACAGATATATATGCACAATGGACTGATTGCCTTTGTGTATGTACTCCCTTTGCTCTTGGCGCTAGCTTTGTCACTGCTCCTATCCATGCTCCTGGGTATGCTTCTGTAGGTGGTACTACTAGTGCTGCTATGTAATCTACTGATGCTTCTTTCGCGTGCCTCTGCTCCTGCTTATGCTAGTTGTTATTATGGTGGTTCTGGATATGCTGAGTCATATGATGCTTCTTTCGCGTGCCTCTGCTCCTGCTTATGCTAGTTGTTATTATGGTGGTTCTGGATATGCTGAGTCATAACCTCGCTCCCTATGCTCCTACCTCCGCTAGATATGCTTTTGGAAGTATATATGGATCTGGCTATGGCTCTGTATCTGCTCCTGCTGCTTAAACTCCTAGTGCTATAATCAATTGGTTTTGAAGCTACCACTACTGTTGGACCTGGAATTGGACCTGTTTCTTAAGCTACTGGATATGCTTACAGGTATACTGTTACTGATACTGGATCCACTGCTTCATATACAGAAGTAACTGCCACCTTTGCTTATGCTCATACCTCCTATGATCTACTGGCTATAGGTATGGATCCCGATCACGATATGGATATGGATATGCTGCTGGATATGTTTATCTATATGATGCTACTAGTGGTTCTTTGAATGGATCAATAGGATCAACTGCTTAATTGACTAGAGAAACTCCAATTGCGTTTTTGATCTCCAAGACTTCCTTTATCATTAGGGGAAGGAGAACACTGCAAGGCTGGCTAGAGCTCCATAGATGTAAATCTGAGGGATGTTCTGAGGCTATGAACCATGGAAATTTCGGTAGGGGTATGCCAAGGGATAACAGAACCACGTAATGACATTCCATCTCTGGTGTTATTTCCAACTCATTGTTGGATTACAACATGCATTTGCATTTTTTCCAATGTACTCTGACTGGGATGGCTGCCAAGTGGTATATTTAATTGTCATGGGCCTCCTACAAAGATTTCTCATCTTTAGCCGTCGTATTCTTAATGCACTTCCAGTTACCCACTTGGTATGAGACCGGCATGGAACTCTTGACCTCATTGAGGCACAAAACCTCCACTAACATCTCTGATCACATTCATGAGTGGAGGCAATCGGAGTGTAGCAATTGAACTATCAGTCAGAAATTTGCCCTCTTTGGTCAGATCCGTTTTTGGTTGAGGTGTGGGTTATCTATTGGTTGGGTGATCATTATGAGGGAGGATGAGCCACCTCACCCTCCCTCATTACTCCAGCACTCAGTTGCAACTCAGTTCAACTCCAAATCATCATGCCGAGCTCATTCAATTACTCTGGTGTTACTCTTAGTTTGGTTTTAGGGTTTTGGGTCTTCTCTCATTGTATAAATAGAGGCTTCTTTAGCTCTATTGGGATGGAACTTTTGTGGCAGAGTTACTCTGTAGAAATTGTATCAGGCTTTGCTTTGAATTTTAATAAAGAATTTTGACTTTGGAGGTCCATGGGCTCTTGCATGTGGTATACATTTCATGGTTGAGGTGACATTGCTTCTAACCCTTTGCTTTAAAATATTTTGAATGAGATCAATTTTGTTTTGTCAAAGCTCAAGAGGGCCACTGTTGGCACAGTAGGGTAATCATTTGAAGTTCCAAGTTGATTATTTATGCAAAGTAAAGTAAAATCTTGATGAACATGAGTAGTCAGTAATACGTAGTGTTGATCCTAATTTATTTTTCTTAGCATACTTTCATATGATTTGATCTCACTTTGTGTTTGAGTTTTGGTGTTATTAGGTTTCACAAGTTGAAGAAGGATGTGAGTTCAGCTACATCTAGCCCAAGCTTCAAGCAACCCCTTTGTTTAACACTTTGTGATTGCAGGACCTACAGAGATCGTATTCTTCTCCTACAAAAGAAAGCTGGAAACTTCTCTTCCGCTCTTGTGTTCCATCCACAAGAAACCCTTCTTCTTTACCCTTTTTTTTTCATGTTTTGCATTGCTTAAGAAGTAGATCCACTCTTTCATTGTTTATATTTGGATCTATCTTCTTTAGGCTATGTTAGATCTAATATTATTCATTAGATCTAGGAAGAAGTTTGTACTTTCCATGCAAAATTTCCAAAATTTTTCGAAGTACAAAAAACTTTTCCAAAAAATTTTGCTTTTGCATTGTCTTTCCTATCACTTTTTAGTATTGTTAGCTTGCTAATTTTTTACTTTTGTGACAGGTACAGTGGAAGTGCTGGCGAAAAATTGAAGATTCAAAGCTTAAAAAAGACTCATTATCCCCCTTTCTCAGCTCAATCCGGAAGCCGTCCAGAGATAGGAAAAGAGGCAAAAAACATCAAAAGAAAGGCATTGTAAAGAATTAATAAAAGAGCAGATGGGATTAAGGCTCCCACACCGCACTTCCCCCATTTGGGGGAAGCCTGTATCGCCATTGTCCATATTCCAATTTTTTCAATTTGCTTTATACCTGCAAGATAAATAAATGATGAAAGTAGAATAGGGTACTCAGTTTCAATTTGTTAAGAGGCTTTAGTTAGATTTGATTTCATTAGTATATTCTTGCTAGTTTCCTCTTATGCAATCTGTTCTCATGTTAGATTAGGTTTGATTTCATTTTTGCTTGCATAAAAGTTATCAGAAAAGGAAAAATTTGTTTGATTAATTACTGATTAGATTATCATCCGTGAAAATTGAAGTGAAATGTATCTCTGATTATCTACTTGGTTAATGCATTATTTCTTCATCTTTTCGATAGAGTTTTGCTTACCCCCTTGCTTTCCCAATTAGGGCCCTAAAAATCCTGAAAGAGACTCTTGGGAGGTTTAGATCTTTGTGTTTCTTTTAATTTTAACAAATTAATTAAGTCTCTTGAACTTGCAGTAACACAAGTCAAGAGCACTCTCTATCGGAGAGCATACTTAGAACTGCATACCCTTGCATTAGGCATCTTAGATTAGCTAAGTCTCTTGAACCACTGTCATAAGACGGGGTCAAGAGCACTCTCTGTCGAAGTGTCTTAATCAATTAAACTTAATAAAATTTGCAACACACATCCCCTAATTAATTAACTGCGTTCTCTCCTTGCCAGAGTATGCTCTGACCGACCTCAAAATCGGAGTACCCAGAAACGGCACTGGATCTCTAATCTTGCAAGAATAACTTAATAAAATTTAAAACCCCGTTACCAACGCACCGGCGTTGAAGGGAATTTTCTAAAGTAGTTCTTAGTAGAGGCGTCGGACCCCCCGTTGTCTAAGCTTCTCAGCTAGCTGGTCAATCTCTACGATACCAGCCTGGGATACTGGGCGGGCTTGACATGTCTTCAATGGATTGAACTTGAAATATTCTCCCGGCCTTTTTTGACAAACCTTCGTTGACACCCTAATCAAGAGCACTTAAAATTCTTAAAATCTACCAAGAGCACTCGCACAACCTAATATTCACTAGTTTGATTTCTAGACTTGTTATTTAATTCTTTGCGCAGTTCAGTATTTTGACTCCATAAGGCACTGGTCCTTTTTTTAATCTGCATAATTATTTTATTTTGATCAATTGTCTGTGGCCTGTTATAATTTCTATCTCTGAATGCAAAATTAACGAAGTCTGGAATCATTACTTATCTTTCAATCTCTTGCTAGCAACGTGGATGCCTTTGATTATGTGTCATACTCATAATAAATAAACACTTCTAATCACAATAACTCCTAAACAACACCCATCCGCATCGGTAACCAATTAAAACACTTTAACCACATTGAGCCTTAGAAAACTCTTTGTTAGGGACTACCCCCCTTGGCTTCGTTAGGAGTTAGCCTAAACGGAGGAGCTAGGAGTAGGTGACAGTACCTGGCTTTGTGCTTGCCCCCAAGGTCACACCTCTCCCACTTTCCTAAGTGAGGAGACAGCTTTCGAAAAGTTTCTGCCGCTGGTGTGCAATCGGCGGACAACACCCACCAAGAGTTGCAGCCCACTTTCTGGATAACAACATACGCCAATTATCTGCACATCAATCACTACCACATCCATCGCCATGTCGATGTCCGGATACTTGGCCAACTTAACATGTAGATTTAAGACTATCCCTACCACATCAACTTCTCTCGCATCCATTGCAGAAACATTGTGATAGGGTCGTGTGATCCTTAGATTTAGCTATTCCATTACTTTTCTTATTATGACATTTAATGAAGCAGCAGAATATAACATGTAGTTATGAAGAAGAAGATTATCAACTAAAAGGGAGACATAAAAAGGTGGGTGGTCTTCCCTTCTCGGATCAACATTGTTGAGGACTATAGGCATATCCTTAGGTTTAATAGGTTCATCTTCAAATCTAGCATTATTACTAGGGAGAGGATCCTCTTCGACAACATCATGACTTTTATTCTGACTATCCTCTAAGGTTTTTGACAACTTTTCATTTTGACCAGGAATTTGAAGGATATCAGTTGCATAAGCAGAGACCTTAACATCATTCCACCATTTTCCCATGTCAATCTTTGATTCTGGGACAACAGGGGGATTTGGAAAAGGAGGAGTTGTTACCTTAGGTTTGTACTGTTTAGCTGGTGAAGACTTCTCCTTCCTTCAATAAAATGCACCCTTGAATCTAGCCTCCTTCATTTCCTTAACCTTTTCTGGAGTAGGCATTTCACCATAGAAGTGGGGAAGGAGGTCCTTCTCATGATTGTAATCTATGGCCTGTTGTCAATGCTGGTTTGACAAAGGCTAGGTTTGGCCTACCATGTATACATGATCAAGCTTGCTTGAAATTGTTTCCTGGCCACTGATCTCGGGAAGTCCATGTTCCATGACTTGATTTGCAACATAACAAGTACTCTCCTGGTGGAATTGTTCACAAGGTCTACACCATTGAATCGCTTCCTCTACCATGTTAGCTTAGTCTAACCAGTTTGGGATCCTAGGTTCTTGATGAGGGGATTTCTTCTGATACATCTGATTTTGCTTGGGCTGAAAGTTCCTCGGTCCATTATTCCTTTCCATCATCACCAATCTATTCTGCATGTGATTCAACTGTGCAGCATGATTGGCCATTTGTTGGTTTTGATTAGTGACCAAGGTTTTCATCATTTCCACCATCTCTTTCATGGGATCTTTGGAAGTGCCCTTCTCTTCTGACTCAACAGCCTTACCCTTGGTCTCTTTGTTGTGAGAAGAGTTTCCTCTAGTGTATCCACGTAAGTTAGATTTATCGGATGACCGCATGTTTGTTTCAATTTTCTCGACAAGGATCTGGGCAGCTTTAAGATCGACAGGTTCTTTATCTCTCAACTGGTACCTTAAGTCATCGATGAAGGATTCAATGTAGTATATGAGGATAGAAGCATTATTTGGCTTGATGTCGTCATGAAAGTCCGCAATCACACCTCTGAATTTAGTGTTGAATTCCTCCATGGTTTCATTCTCCATCTTCTTGATGTTGTGGAGGGCAGCAAGTTAATGTCTAGGTTCCTTCTTTTCTCCCCCTTTCTCCCTAAAACCATCCAGGAAGTCCTTAAGGGTTGCATATGAGTTGTTTGCCAAGTCAAGGTACCATTCTCTAGCCTCTTCTTCTAGGGATAAAGCAAACAACTTCATCTTGACATCATCAAGGTCATTGGCCGCATCAATGCAATAAGAGACTAGGTGCTTTTCAAACTTCCGCAAGTGGGACTTGGCGGTGATGGCATTGTTGCCTTGGAAGGTAGGAAGTTTCTTGATAGCATCACCCGGAATAGCATGAGGAGCACCTACTATCTAAGAAAAGTCAAGGGGTTTGAAAAAATCAGACATTAAGGTAGATGGTTGAATGTGACACTCTTCAAACATGTGATGGATATTTGAGAGGGATTGGTCTCCTAAATCTTCAAGGATTCTACGAGAAGTCTGCCTATTCAACCTTTCTCTAATAAACCTTTCAGGATCAGGGAGAGGATTGAATTATCGTTCGGGGTTCCTTGTAATATCCCAAATACTGATATTTTCTAATTCTAAGCAAAATTACTAAAATAGTCGTGCATGCAAACTGCCATGCAAAATTGCCATATATTATAGCTGAATTTAGGGTTAGGGTTTGCAGGATAGAATGAACACTTACCACTGATAAGCCGCCTGAAAATGCTCCAGAGAGTATACGCATGCAAGATAAATTGAACTAATGAAGAAATAACCTCTTTTTCCTCCGTAATACCCCCAGCAGTCTCAATTAGCTGAGGATGATGTTTTTTATGAGGGGTTGGTCGGAGTGTAGGTGTGCCCATGCCGAAAAGGATGACCGGAGAATGCAAGAGTTTGGACATCTCCAAATACCCTAGCGAATTGATCTACCTGACTGGTGCTCACACCCCCACACCTCTGTATTCTGCTGCTAGCTGCTCCAGGTGAGCAATTCGGTGGTTGATAATCACTTAAGGCAATAGAGTGATCCTATCAGTGAGGATGCATGCCACATGCGGAAGAAATATGGTGATCCAGAGTCTTGGTGAATGAATTGGGGTTTCCAGCTAAATGCCCCCAGCTGTACGGATAAACCTGCAAATAATCTTCAGGCATACACTGGAACACTGAATAATGATGGATGCAATAGATGCGATGACAAACCTGGATGGTTTATCCTGAAGGAGACAAGGGAAGATAATGCACTGTCGAACCCTCATTAGTTGAAGACTCCGTCCTCAACCCCAACTGTCGTAGCTGCACGCTGTGCCGCTGCTCAAATATCCAAATCAATCAATAATAAACATCGGTATCTCTTTAGGCTCTCTCATTCTTCTTAAATAGATCCTTATGCACTTTTAGGGTTCGCATGTCACTTTTAGGGTTTGTGCTTTTACTTTTGCATGCATGCAATTCTAGTTTGATGTTAACGTTTAAGCCTAAAGAGAAAAAGGCTTCTTCTAGCCTACTATTGACTTTAGTACTGAATGTGTGTCCCGAGTTGTACTAAGTACCAAATGTCCTCATTCAATCCCCTCTTATGCAGTACCCGCTCGAACCTATGGGGATTAAGTAGGTTAGCGGGTGTTTTGTTGCATAATCGGACGAGGACATTACATTCCTTCGGGTAGAAATCCTTGGACGGATATTAGACAGTGGCGTTGCCAAATGGATCGAATTTTAATTTTGTGTTTTAAAGACAAGATCAATCAAATTTTTATCTTGTTAGTTCTTTAGAAAAAAGTTAAACTAAGTCGTACTCGAGAATAAAAAAATTTATCCCCGGCAACGGCACCAAAAGATGTTGCCGCCTTTCACACACCTAGGGGGGAATGTGGCAAAAATCTTCAAGCCACTCGGTGTGACCTTGGGGGCAAGTCTCGAGTCAAGGTTGTCACCTTGTTCTTGACTCCTCTGTTTAGGCAAACTCCTAACGAAGCCAAGGGGGGTAGACCCTACAAGTTAGTAAGGCTGGTTACTTAGATGATGATGGTATTAAATGAGTAAGTTTTTTAGGAGTTTTGATTTAACAATTGTAAACAACAGCTAACATGATGAGACAATCACAAATAAGCATGATATGACATCCAACCACATATAGATTGAAATAAATAAACAGTTGACCAGTGCCTTAAATGGAGCCAAAAATAATTAAGAGTGCTTGCAAGTGCTGGAGTGAATGTTGTGCAATTGTATCTTGGTACATTTTAAATTAATGTGAAAATATGAGTGAATTAAATTAGGCGGGGGACTCCAGATAAACCCGGGGGGGTACATGGAGTATGTCCAAAAGTAACAACCGCTACGGCTACCTGCAAGGAATGTGTGGGTTGGATGGAGTCTCTGAGACTATGTTCGTAATACACCTGCTAAGATGTAACAAAGATTGGCGCCTCGAGGTCACTGTCCAGTAGTTCCCACTTCCTTTGGGTATTTTGCCATCGTTTACGGTTTAATCGAGGCGTTGGATTTTTGCCTGCGGTGGTTAATTGGGAGAGTGAATTCTAATTATTCTAGTCACTCGCATTGCTTTTGATGCAGCTTGACTGATCGGACGAACCGCAGCCAAGCGCAGAGCATACACACTGGAGTCTTGTAAATTTTAGTAAATTTTAAGAGCGTGTTCTTGTTAAAAAAATACCCTCCAGGAATCTCTTTCGGTCCAAGTGGACCTCAATCGAGAAATCAAGGAGGGGTTAATTTTACTGTTTGCTTATGAAAACGAACAATCAAAATAGAAGCAAAAAACACACACCACAGGTTTTCTAATTAATCCTACCACGATCCTCTTTCACTTTTCGGTTCAATCGAGGATTCATGGGATAAGTATTAGTATTACTTTGATTTCAAAATATGGAATACTGACAAATATGATAAAAGTATACAATCCTGCACGACAAGACTAAGCTAGAGCAAAAAACGGGAAAAAATGCAAAAAAGTGAAACGGACGCGAATCCCCCCAGGGGGGATGGGGAGTGGGCTCGAAAAAGCCTACTCAAAGTGATTCTTTATTATTAAAGTTTACAATATTAGCAAACTAATTGCACTTTGGTCCTTGTTATCAGGGATCCAAAGGCTTACAACAAGCTTACAACAAGCCTAAAAGGAAGCACAGCGGTGGGGGAAGCCTCCGAGAAGCTCTGGTTCGCCCAAGAGTCTGAAAACGGGAAAGTCTCCTTCTCTCTTTTGTTAAACCTGCTAAAACCCAGCAAGCTTTAAAATCAAATGTGCCCAAAAACACTTTAAAAGTGCTTTGGGTCACCACACTAATTACCGAAAAAAAAGACTAAGTTAAAAATTGTTAAAAAATGAACAATTTAGTTTTGCAAAAAGGAACTAAGGAAAGCAAGCTTTTCTAGAGATCTTGGCTTGTTTTTTGGGCAGCCAATATGATGTGCACTTTCTTGGAGAATTTAAATCTCTAAAGAACGAAAAAAAAAACTACCTTATGAGCAAGCTTTATATCTACGATTTAGCTACTTGCAAAAAGGAATTTCTTCACCTAGATCTATCTTTAAAATATGTTATTCTTTATGAAATTTCAGATCTAAGCAACAAGACTCTAAGGAACTAGATCTAACAATGTATAAGCAATTTTTAGAAGTAGATCTTATCATAAGAGGACGAACAAGTAACTAGAAGATTGATTTTAATAAAATGGAGGAAGAGAAGGGGGAAAGCATGTTGTTGGATAGATCTGCAAGGGAAACTTGTTAGTGGAATACAGAGGGGCATTGCCTTCACAAAAATGTCGAATGTACAGTGGAGTCAAACTAGATCCACAGCTCATCCAATACTTGCCACCTGAAAGCTAAACACACAACCTTGCACAAAACCTTATGAGATCTGGATATATATATATGAAAAAAGAAACAAGAGTTACATGCAAATAAACTTATTAAACATGCATAAGCTAGATCTTCAAACACATATGCTATGAGATACAGAAAAACAAGTAATCTTACTTGCCCAACTACACTCCTATTGATTCAGCTGAATCATTCAAGCCAGACAAGGTTTCTTACCACCTAAGTTGTACTTAGTGGTTTTTTATCAAGTGAGCCTGGTGAACCGGACAAAGATGATTTGTTCGGACTTCAGAAGACCTTCCAAATTGCTTCTGGGAAGTGCTTGTTGTACTATATCACATGTTCATACCGCGTGGGGGAGTTGTAATAAAATGTTCTAGCATGATAGTGTCTATAAAAGACTCGGTCTCTTAGACTTTATTTGTCAATCCGATCAGCCCATCGTGTTTTTTCCCTTGGTTATTATTGGTTGTTGAATAAACGACTGATAATTTCTGAGTTTTTCACTCAATACCTCCAAAGTTGGGGCGGTCAGCTTAGCATTTAGGCCTATTGAGGTTATTAGAGTCTATGTGTCAATGTATAAACATGCTAGGCATCATGGTCGAGTCATATGAACATGTCTAAGTCCCCCTAGGTTTTTATTTTTTTTAATTTTTTAAGTTTTTTAAATTTTAATTTTTCCACAAAACTTAGGCTATTTTTTAATAGTCTAATTGGAAAATTTGGTTTTGTAATAAAAGTGGGCTCAATAATCAGTTTCAGTCATGGGGGTGCTCATTTTCAAGCTAAGAGCACCATGTAAACCCATCGACCCACTTTTTCTAAATTTTGAGTGATTTGTCCATCACTCAGGTCAAAAATCCCTAAAAATCAAATATTGATTATTTAATTGATAAATTAATTAAATAATGGAGAAAACCTCAAATCCTAAATCATTGGGATTTGCTCCAATTTGATTGAAATCAGTCTCATCGGCTTGGGATTGACTGGATCTGACAATTCCTTGACTGAAGGAGCTGATTTGGACTGAACAGAGGGTACATTAATGCATGCAATCTTGGGAATTGCGCCCTCCCTCTCTCCTCCACATGTGTGGGCTCATCTGGATGAGTTTTGGTGGATGCTTCAGTCAATAGGTTGAGGTGTCAATCAGATCAGAAAGTACCGGTTCATCTCCAGATCAGCTCTTGATGCTTGCATACTATCTCAGGAGCATTTTAGCCAACTTATCAGTGGTAAGTGTCACATTCTATCCTACAAACCCTAACCCTAATTCCAGCTATAAAATAGGGAAATTTTGCATGGCAATTTGTATGCCCGGCTATTTCAGTAATTTTGCATAGAATTAGACAATATCAGTATTTGGGATATTACATAACAAAAGTGGGGTTAAAAGTCAGTTTCAGTCATGGGGGTGATCATTTTCTAACTCGGAGCACCCGATAAACCCATAAACCCATTTTTCCTAAGTTTTGAGTGATTTTTCCAGCACTCAGGCAAGAAAATCCAAGAAAATCAAATATTAATTAATTTAATTAAAAATTAATTAAATAATGGAGCAAATCCAAGATCCTAAATCAGTGGGATTTGCTCCGATTTGATTGAAAACAGCCTCATCGGCTTCAGATTGACCGGGAGTTATCATTCCTTGACTGAAAGCATTGATCAAGGCTGAAGAGGAGCTTAACTGGCTCACGTAGGTTTGAGGGTTGCACCCTCTTTCTCTCTCTTCCACATGTGTGAATCAATTTGGCAGTTGTTTGATGGGTGGGTCAATTCACTGAGTGAGGTGTCACTCTGATTTGCAGTTTCAGTCCAGTTAGACTTAGTTCATCACCAGATCAGGCTCGGCTTAACTCTCCATCAGCTGCAGCCTCTCCTTCAATCAGGCATGGGGCTATAAAATGAAGCTGCCATTCCCTTCTTGAAGCTAGTTCGAGTTGGAAAGAATAGGCTTTGCTATTGTAATACTATTGTAATCTTTTTATTGTTGAAATAAAGAAGCTTTGGAGGCTTAATGGTGTAATGCGCTCATGTGTGTAGAATAAGCATTGTCTTGCGGCTATTGATGTTGCCAATTTTTCTCTCAATTTCTGCATCTGAACCTTGTCTGACTTGAATGATTCAGCTGAATCAATAGGAGTGTAGTTGGGCAAGTAAGATTACTTGTTTTTCTGTATCTCATAGCATATGTGTTTGAAGATCTAGTTTATACATGTTTAATAAGCTTATTTGCATGTAATTCTTGTCTCTTTTTCATATATATCCAGATCTCATAAGGTTTTGTGCAAGGTTGTGTGTTTAGCTTTCAGGTGGCAAGGATTGGACGAGCTCTAGATCTAGTTTGACTCCACTGTACATCCAACATTTTTGTGAAGACATTGCCCCTCTGTATTCCACTAACAAGTTTCCCTTGCAGATCTATCCAACAACAGGCCTTTCCCCTTCTCTTCCTCCATTTTATTAAAATCAATCTTCCAGTTACTTGTTCATCCCCTTATGATCAAATCTACTTCTAAAAATTCCTTATACATTGTTAGATCCAGTTCTTAAGAGTCTTGTTGCTTAGATCTGAAATTTCATAAAGAATATCATATTTTAAAGATAGATCTAGGTGAAGAAATTCCTTTTTGCAAGTAGCTAAATCGTAGATCTAAAGCTTGCTCATAAGGTAGTTTCTTTTTTCGTTTCTTTAAATATTTAAATTCTGCAAGAAAGTGCACATCATATTGGTTGCCCAATAAGCAAGCCAAGATCCCAAGGAAAGCTTGATTTCCTTGGTTGTTGTTACCACCTAAGTTATACTTAGTGGTTTTTTATCAAGTGAGCCTGGTGAACCGAACAAGGATAACTTATTCAGACTTCAGAAGACCTTCGAAAGTGCTTGTTGTACTATATCACATGTTCATACCCCATGGGGGAGTTGTAATAAGATGTTCTAGCATGATAGTGTCTATAAAAGACTCGGTCTCTTAGACTTTATTTGTCAATTCGATCAGCCCAGGGTGTTTTTTCACTTGGTTATTATTGGTTGTTGAATAAACAACTGATAATTTTTGAGTTTTTCACTCAATACCTCTAAAGTTCGGGTGGTCGACTTGGCATTTAGGCCTATTCAGGTTATTAGAGACTATGTGTCAATGTATAAACATGGTCGAGTCATATGAACATATCTAAGTCCCCCTAGGTTTTTATTTTTTTTAATTTTTTAAGTTTTTTAAATTTTAATTTTTCCATAAAAATTAGGCTATTTTTTAATAGTCTAATTGGAAAAATTGGTTTTGTAATAAAAGTGGACTCAATAATCAGTTTCAGTCATAGGGGTGCTCATTTTCAAGCTTAGAGCACCATGTAAACCCATAGACCCACTTTTTCTTAGTTTTGAGTGATTTTCCATCACTCAGGTCAGAAAGCCCCAAAAAATCAATTATTGATTATTTAAATTAATAAATTGATGAATAATGGAGCAAATCCAAAATCCTAGATCAATGGTTTCTCAACCAATTTGATTGAAATCAGTCTCATCGGCACCAGATTAACCAGAGATTGCAATTCCTTGACTGAAGGACCTAATCAGGGCAGATCCAGAGTTGAACTTCAGACTCCTTTATGGGGAATTGCGCCCTCTCTCTCTCCTCCACACGTGTGGGCTCTTCTGGAAGCTCTGTGGTTGATGATTCAGTCACCAGATTGATGTGTCAGCTCAATCAACCCTCCAATTGGTAGGTAGACTTAGTGGAAGCTTAGTTCAGCCTCAGATCAGGCATTGATGGACTCTCCTTCAGCTGCAGTTGTCTATCTCCTTGGGATTTGCACCCCCTCTGGGCTGGGGATTCAAATTTTTGTATAAATAAAGCATGGCTGCCTCCTTTCCGAGTTAGCTAGAGTTGGATTAAGGAGCTATTGTTGTTGTAATACTGTGTAATATATTTTGCTATTGGATTAAAGTGAAGCTTTGGAGGCCAAAACAGTGTAATGCTCTTATGCATGTGGAATTAACATTGTCTTGCAGCTTTGTTGTTACCGGTGTCTTGCTCTCAATTTCTGCATCTGAATCTTGTCTAGCTTGAACGATTCAGTTGAATCAATAGGAGTATAGTTGGGCAAGTAAGATTACTTGTTTTTCAATATCCCATAGCATATATGTTTGAAGATTCAGATTATACATGTTTAAATAAGTTTATTTGCATGTAATCCCTCTCTTTTTTCATATATCTCTATCCAAATCTCATAAGGTTTTCGTGCAGGATTGTTTGTTAGTTTTCAAGTAGCAGGGGTTGGACGAACTGTGGATCTAGCTTGACTCCACTAGGAATCCGACCATTTTGTGAAGGCGTTGTCCCTCGGCATTCCACTAACTAGTCTCTTTTGCAGATCCATTCCGGCAACAAGCGCTCTTCTTTTCCTCTTCCTCCTTCAATCTTTCTAAAATCAGTCCGGTTACTTGTTTTGCAGCTTTAAAATTGTTCAGATCTATCAATTTAAGAATTCATTTTACATAGATCTTGTTGTCTTAAAGCTCATAAACTAGATCTCGTTCCTAAATAAATTTTACAAGCATTCTAGATCTAGTTTTAGGGAAAATTGTCATTTTTCAAGGCTGTGAAAGTAGATCTAAAGCTTGTTGAATGCATGGTTGTTTCCTTAAAATCCAAAAAGTTATATTCAGAAATTTAAGTGTTTCATATTGGCTGCCCCAAAAGCAGGCCAAGATCCCAAGGAAAGCTTGCTTTAAAAACTAGTTTTAACTTAGAATTTTTGGATAAAAAGTGTGTCCATCCAAAAGTACTTTCAAAGTACTTTTGGACATATTTAACTGTGATAAGCTTGCTGGTTTTTAGCAGGTATAACAAAAAAAAGGAGGAGGTGCTGTCCGGAAAGCATTTTTGGACCATTCGAAACCCCGCAGGGAGTCTCCGTCTTCCCAAAATTTCAAAAATTTCGCAATTTGTAAACCTTTGGTCTCATTCCGTATAAGAACCAAGTGGATTAATTTCAGTTTGTTGATATTGTAATTGTTGCTAATAAAAAGAAAGATCTCTTCGAATAGGCTCTTTCCAGCCTATTCACCATCCCCCCTGGGAGGATTCGCATCCGTGTTACCTTTTTGCTCTTTTCCCTTTTTTCTGTTCTATTTTAGTCTTGACATGCAAGATTGTATACTTTGATAACATTTTGCATTATTCCATATTTTCAATTCAAAAGTAATCATATTACCTACCCCACAACTTCCCGATTGATCCGCAAGGAGAAAGAGATGCATGGTATGACTAATTAGAAAATTGTGGTTTGCTTATTTGTTTATGCTTCATCTACTATCATTAATTGTTTTAATAATCATAATAAAATCATCCCCTCCTTGATTCCCCGATTAAGGTCCACTTGGACCGAAAGAGGTTCCTGGAGGGTTTTCTTTTTAATAAGAACACCTCTCTTTAAATTTTACTAAAAATAACAAAGACTCCAGTGTGTATGCTCTGTACTTGGTTGCGGTTCGTCCAATCAGTCAAGCTACATTAAAAGCACTTAAGTGACTAGAATAATTAGTCTTCACCTCCCAAATTGACAAACCATCAGGCGAAAATCCAACGCCTCAAACGAACTGTAAACGGTGGAAAAATACCCAAAGGAGTGTAAACAACTAGAAAGTGACCTCGAGGCGCTGATCTCTGTCACACCCTGACGGGTGCGTTACGAACAACAGTCTCCGAGACTCCGTTCCAGCCCACAAACACCTAGCAGGTAGCCGTGAGAGTTCACTTTTGGACATACTCCAAATACCCCTCAGGTATATCTGAAGTCCCCTTTTTTCGGCTAATTTAATTCATTCACATTCCACATTAATTTATAATCTACCAAGAGACATTTGCAAAACATTCTTTCAAGTGCATGCAAGCACATTATTTTCTCTGTTGACTCCATTTAAGGCACTAGTGATTTATTTGATCATTTCTTTCAATGATATATATATTGCGTGTCATTACTATGCTTATCTGCTTTAAATCTTGCATCTTGTTATCTTTTGTTTCCACTGGTTAATTTCAAAAAACTCCTAAACAACTTAATCAATCTAACACCATCACACTAAGTAATTAGCCTTAGTAATTTAATAGGGTCTACCCCCCTTGGCTTCGTTAGGAGTTAGCCTGAAGAAGGAGTCAAGAACAAGGTGACAACCTTGACTCGAGACTTGCCCCCAAGGACACACAAAGTGCCTTGAAGATTTCTGCCACGTAACCCAGGTGTGTGAAAGGCGGCAACAGTGTCTTTTTGCAAAACTAAATTGTTTCTTTTTAACAATTTTTAACTTAGTTTGTTTTTTTTTCGGTAATTAATGTGGTGACCCCAAAGCACTTTTAATGTGTCTTTGGGCACATTTGATTTTAATAACTTGCTGGTTTTTAGCAGGTTTAACAAAAAACAAAAGGAGACTCTACCCGTTTTGAGACTCTTGGACGAACCGGAGGTTCCCGGAGGCTTCCCCCACCGTTGTGCTACTTTTTAGGCTTATTGTAAGCTTGTTGTAAGCCTTTGGATCCCAGATAACAAGGACCAATGTGCAATTAGTTTGTTGATATTGTAACCTTTAATAATAAAGAATCACTTCGAGTAGGCTCTTTCGAACCCACTCCCCATCCCCCCAAGGAGAATCCGCGTCCGTTTCACTTTTTTGCATTTTTTCACGTTTTTGCTCTAACTTAGTCTTGTCATGCAGGATTGTATACTTTGATCATATTTGTCATTATTCCATATTTTGAAATCAATGTAATACTAATACTTACCCCACGAATCTCTGACTGAATCAAAAAGTGAAAGAGGATCGTGGTAGGATTGATTAGAAAACCTTAGTGTGTGTTTTTGTTTCTATTTTCATTATTACTTTTCACAAGCAAGCAGTAAAATTAACCCCTCCTTGATTTCCCGATTGAGGTCCACTTGGACCGAAAGAGATTCCTGGAGGGTCTTTTTTTAACAAAAACACGCTCTTAAAATTTCCTAAAATTTACAAGACTCCTGTAATATCTCAAATCCCGATATTTTCTAATTCTATGCAAATTTACTGAAACAGACGAGCATGCAAACTACCATGCAAAAATTCCCTATTTTATGGCTAAAATTAGGGTTAGGGTTCGTAGGATAGAATGTAACACTTACCACTGATAAGCTAGCTGGAATGCTCATGAGAGAAGATGCATGCATCAAGAGTTGAATTGGAGATGACCTGGTACCTTCTGCCTCCGATGATACCCCAGCAGCACGAACCCAAAATCAGCTAAGGGTGACGTTTTCAGTGAAGGAGGTGTCTGATGAAGCTGAGAATTTGCATGATTGATAGTCTCCCTGTGCGGGAGAGAATGCCTGACACATGCGGAAATTCCGAAGTCTCTAGGTAGGTGTTGCCGCCTTTTCACACACCTGGGTCACGTGGCAGAAATCTTCAAGCCACTTGGTGTGTCCTTGGGGGCAAGTCTCGAGTCAAGGCTGTCACCTTGTTCTTGACTCCTCCATTTAGGCTCAACTCCTAACGAAGCCAAGGGGGGTAGACCCTATTAAGTTACTAAGGATAATTGCTTAGTGTTGTGATGTTAAATTGAATGGGTTGCTTAGGAGTTTGCAATTTAACTTATAGATAATCAAAGATGGCAAGATATAAAAGATGAACACAAGAAAGCACAATGCTGAGACACAATGTATATATAAACAAGAAAATAACCAGTGTCTTAGAATGGAGTCAAAAAATAGAAACAATATGCTTGCATGTGCTTGGAGTGAGTGTTTTGCGATTGCCTCTTGGTATATTTTAAGTTAAAATTGAAGTGTGAGTTGATTAAATTAGGCTAAAGGGGGACTCCAGATATACCCGAGAGTACTTGGAGTATGTCCAAAACAAAACCTTCACGGTTACCCGCAAGGAATATGTGGGCTGAAATGGAGTCTCTGGGGCTATTGTTCGTAACGCACCCGTTAGGGTGTGACAGAGATCGGCGCGCTGAGGTCACTTTTCAGAAGTTCCCGCTTCCTTTGGGTATTTTGCCACCGTAGAGGTTTGATCTAAGTGTTGGATTTTCACCTGATGGTTTGTCAATTGGGGAGAGTGAGTCCTAATTATGCTAGTCACCCAAGTGCTTTTGATGCAGCTTGACTGATCGGACGAACCGCAGCCAAGTGCAGAGCATACACACTGGAGTCTTGTAAATTTTACTAAGTTTTAAACTGGGTGTTCTTGTTTAAAAGAAAACCCTCCAAGAACCTCTTTCGATCCAAGTGGCTCTCAATCGGGGAATCGAGGAGGGGTTAATTTTATAATTGCTGATAAACAAATGATAGACAAAAGCAAACAGATACACAATTCTAGTTTCTTAATTAATCCTACCACGAATCTCTTTCCCCTATCGGGTCAATCGGGAAATCGTGGGGTAAGTATTATGATTACTTTGAAATGTAACATATGGAATATGGAATTAATAGTGAAATAAATTATCCTACCCTGCAGATTAGATCAATATTAGTTTAAAAAATAAATAAGCGGAAAGCGACGAAAAGGACACCGACGCAATCCCCCCAGGGGGGATGGGGAATGGGCTCGAAAGAGCCTATTCCAAAAATGATTTTATTTATTATTGGATACAGAATCAGCGAACTGAAATTATCAGAAACTTCTTGGTCCTTATACAGGCTGAAACCAAGATTTTACAACTTTGGAAAAAATTTGAGTTTTTTAGTGAAAAGGGAGACCCCTAGGGGGATTTGAACGCTCCTGAGGCCACTTCGGACAGCAGCTTCCTTTCTTTTCTGTCAGACCTGCTAAAAGACAGCGAGCATGTTAGAATAACAAATGCCCAAAAGCACTTTAAGAGTACCTTTGGATCAGCCTACCTTATCTCTCAAAAATGAAGTTAAAACTAGCTAAACAGGAAGAAAAGGAACCAAGGAAAGCAAGCTTTCTTTGGGATCTTGGCTTGCTGTTTGTGCAGCCAACAAATATGCACTGATATTGCAAAATATTAAATTTTATAACAGCGAAAGGAAATCTAATGCATGTGATCTCCAACTTTTCTTTAAATTTCATGCAAAAAGACGATTTCCCTAAAGCTAGATCTAGAATGCTTATGAAACTTTTTTGAGTGCAAGATCTAGATTGTGAGCTATGAAATATCAGATCTATGTATATTTTACTTTGATGAAATAGATCCAAATGAAATCAAAGCTATGAACTGAACAAAGTAACCGGGTAAAATGTTGATTTTGAGGGAGAAAGAGGAGGAAAGAAATGCTGGTTTCCTTGAAGATCCGCAGTAGAGCTTTCAGGTGGAATGTCGAGGGACTATGCCTTTGAAATGTTTTGAAGGGAATGAAGAAGCAAACTATATCAGCATCCTCTCCAAAGTATGAACCTTCAACTCAGCTGAAATCAAAGAACTTGCCAAGAAACTTGTGAGATCCGATTAGTACATACAAAGAGATTCAAGATAACATGCATATAAGCTTATAAGACATGCTAAATCTAGATCTCTAAACATGCATCAAAGGAGAGTGGCAGTCAATAAACTTATTGAACGGCACCTTTCCTATCAAGATTGTAATAAGCTAATTACCAATCTTAACCACAGATCTACAAGCAACTAGCAAGAAATGAAAACAGATACAGGTTACCTCAGTAAAATAATGGCAATAATCATCCACACATGTTATTTCAAATGAAGAATAACAACAATACAATAGCAGCAGCACCTCAATCCCAATTCTAACTCTTGGAAGAGGAGGCTGTGCCTGGATATATACAAAATACAGGCCATCTAGCCCAGGCGGGGCGCAATTCCTCATGGAATCAAGTGAAATCAACTGATGGAGAGTTCATCAATGCAGAACTAAAGCTGAACTGAGCCTACTTGTCAACCGGGGGCTTGATTGAGCTGACACATCAACCCATACACTGACACATCGGCCCACAGAGTATCCAGGAGAGTCCACACATGTGGAGGAGAGAGAGGGCGCAATTCCCCATGAAGACAGCTGTAGATCAACTCTAGATCTGATTTGATCACCTCCTTCAGTCAAGGATTTATCAGATCCAGTCAATCTGCTCCAGATCTGATTGATTTCAATCAAATCGGCTGAGAATCCACTGATTTATGATTTTGGATTTGCTCCATTATTCATCAATTTATTAATTAAAATAATCAATAATTGATTTTTGGGGTTTTCTGACCTGAGTGATGGAAGATCACTCAAAACTTAGGAAATAGTGGGTCCATGGATTTACATGGTGCTCTTAGCTTGAAAATGAGCACCTACATGACTGAAACCGATTATTTGGCCCACTTTTATTACAAAATCAATTTTTCCAACTAAACTATTAAAAAATAGCCTAAGTTTGAGAAAAATTAAAATTTAATAAAAAACACTGAAAAAACTAAAAAATTGAAAAATTGAAAAACACCTAGGGGGACTTAAACATGTTCATATGACTCAAAAATGATGTCTAGCATGCTTATACATTGACACATAGACTCTAATAACCTCAATAGGCCTAAATGCCAAGCCGACCACCCCAACTTTGGAGGTATGGAGTGAAAAACTCAGAAATTATCAGTCGTTTGTTCAACAACCAATAATAACCAAGGGAAAAAACACCCTGGGCTGATCGAATTGACAAATAAAGTCTAAGAGACTGAGTCTTTTACAGAGACTATCATGCTAGAACATTTATTACAATTCCCCCATGGGGTATGAACATGTGATATGATACAACAAGCACTTCCCAGAAGTACTCCCAAAGGTCTTTTTGAAGTCCGAACAAGTCAACCCCGTCCGGTTCACCAGGCTCACTTGATAAAAAACCACTAAGTACAACTTAGGTGGTAACATTCTGGCTCCATCTGGGACACATTCTCTGACTGATCTTCCGTTCAAAGGAGAGGATGTGAGAACTCTGGAATCTCTGGGTCCTGCAAGGCAATTAGAGTTTGTCAGTAACATGTATATTTAAGAAAAAATTAGCTATAAAAACAAACTAATGTACATAATTAATCTATAATGTGCAAAAAGGAATATTTTACAAAAACTAATATACAAAGGAAAATTTTCAACATGGTACAAAATAACTATAATACAACAATATGATATATACAATTTAGAAATACATGCAAGGCAAGGTTTAGAAATTGGCCCTGAAACCACCGATGCCACTAAAGGCATCAAACTATCTCGGCGAAAAACCGCTTGAGGAGGAAACCATTCACTGGTAAGCTCAATCTTTCTCCTTCCAAGTCATTGAGATAGAAGGAGTTCGTTCCTGCTATTTCATCGATGATGTATGGTCCCAACCACAGGCTGTCGAGCTTTCCATGTTTCCCAGGTTTTTCCCGTCGTTTGTCCCAACGTAGAACCGTGTCACCTACTTGGAAGGAACATGGCCGGGTAGACTTATCAAAGGCTCTCTTGACCTTGTCTGAATTTTTGATACTATGGTCAAGAGAGTCTCTTCTGCTCTCATCTAGCTCGATCAACTAGTTTATTCTATTCTGGATGGCCTCCTGATCTGAGCTGAATGTCTGGAGGAGCTGATAAACTGGAAGCTTTAGATGGACTGGTAAGGTGACATCAAGGCCATAGACTAGTTCGAAAGGGCTCCTCCCGGTTGAACTTTTCATAGTGATCCTGTCAGCCCATAATGCTAATTTGATTTTGCTATCCCAAGCCTTCTTATTGTTGCCCACAATTTTTTTTATTATGGTCATTAAGTTCTTATTACTTGATTCTGCTAGACCATTTCCTTGGGGATAGTAATTAGATGAGTGAGATAGGATAATGCCGTACTTGAAACAGAAAGACGACATCTCGGAAGAAACAAAGCATGGGCCATTATCCGTGATTATTCTAGCCGACACACCGAATCTTGTGATGATTTTATCTTCTAGGAAATCCATGACTATGGCATCGGTTGCCTTTTTGGTGGGTATCGCCTCTACCCACTTGGTAAAATAATCAGTGGCGGTAAGAATCCAGGAGTAACCATTGCTCTAGTTATCCTTGAACTTACCGATGAAGTCAAGACCCCATTGCTGAAAAGGGGCTTGGACTACTATTGGATTTAGAGGCAAGGCTTTCATTTGTTGCTTTCCGGTGAATAACTGACACTGGGGGCAAACTCTGACAGCCCTGTGCACATCTAAAAATAGGTTTGGCCAATAGTAGCCTGCTCTAAGGATTTTGTGGGCGGTTGTTTTAGCTGCAAAATGTCCACCACAAAATCCTGAATGGAACTCAACCATGAGTTTCTTGGACTCAGGTTCATCGACACATCTAAGTTTCAAACCATCTGGGTTTCTCCAACCCAAACCATCTTTGGTCAAACAATACTTAGTTGCCTTTAACCTTACTGCCCTTCTTTTATGGCCCAGTAAGTGATCGGGGCATGTAAGGTTGCGGAGGAAAAATATGATGTCGGTGTACCAGGGGTGCTGCTCTAATCTCTGAAACTCATCTGATACACTTTGCTCTGAATTGCTGCTCTGGCAGATTATTCCTAAAGCCTTCTCATTTCCTTTGGTCAACATCTTTGCAAGACCCTGTCCCTTAATTATTTTAGTAGGTCTTATCTCCAAATCATATTCCTGAATTTTTGAAACCCACTTACCCCCGACTCCTAGACAGTTCTGCTGAGACATGATATCCTTGACAGCAGCATGGGGTACATATCCAATGATTTTGGAGTAACCTATATAAGTTCTGAAATGTTTAAGGGACTTGACAAGAGCATAGGCCTGTTTCTCCATCGTGGTATACTTCAATTCAGAATTTTGTAAGGATCTACTCATAAAGGCTATGGGTTGCTCTTCTCCCTCCTTATTCTTTTGAAGTAAAACACCGACAATGGTGTCTTCTGAGGCAAAGGAAAATATTTGTAATTCTTTGGAATAATCTGGACTAGTCAAGACCGAGGACATGGATATGGCATTTTTTATGGACTTGAATGCATCTTTCCCTTCATCTTTAATAGCTTTTGTAGCGGTTTCATTAATTCTGCTAAGTTCGGGATGAATCTTCTTATGAAATTGATTTGACCATTAAAGGACTGGAGAGCTTTTAGATTGTGAGGCAAGGGGACTTTCTTAATAGCTTCAACTCTCTCAGGATCAACCTTGACACCATCTTTAGAAATGATGTGCCCCAACAACTTGCCTTCATCAACTCCAAAGATTGACTTGGCGGGATTCAAGGAAATACCATACTTCCGACATCTTATAAAAACCTGCCTAAGATGACTTATGTGGTCAGATCTTTCTCTTGAAAAAACAGTTAAGTCATCCTGATATATTTCAATTATTTTGCCTATAAGTTCTTTGAAGGCAAAATCCATGGCTCTTTGGAAGGTGGCACCAGCATTCAATAAGCCAAAAGGCATTCTTAGGAATTTATAAGTACCCCAAGGTGTGGTGAATGTAGTCTTATGTTGATCTTCTTTATTTACCAACACCTGGTTATAACCAGAAAAGCCATCCAACATGGACATCATTCCTGATCCTGTTACTCTTTGAAGCAAAGTTTCCATGTCAGGTAATGGGTAATTATCTTTGAGGCATGATGTATTCAGATTTCTAAAATCTATACATAGTCTAATTGACCCATTCTTCTTTCTAACAACAACTAAGTTGGAGCACCAAGATGAATGCCTTGTAGGTGCTATGATCCCTGCTGCTAGCATCTTCTGAAGTTCCTTCTGCACAATGGGGGCCAACTTAGGATTTATTCGCCTAAGTTTTTGTCGGAAAGGTTTGACCTCCTTCGCTTCTTCTGTGAGGGGAATAGTGTGTTGAAACACATCCTCCCTATAGGCTTTAAGCTCATCATAACTAAAGGCCAACACATCTCTATACTCTTTGATTAGGTTGATCAAGTTGTTCCTTTCCTTTTCCGAAGTACCTTTTCCAATTTTTATTAACTTGGGATCCTTGTCAGTTCCTATGTTTATTTCCATATAATTCTCAGTTTTTATTTCTTCTTTTTGTTTTTTATGATGATCCTGACGATCGAAAAGATTTTCGAAAGCTATAAGGCTACTCGGGATGTGATTCCTTTCATTATCCTCGCACTCTTGATACTCTTTACCTTCCTGCTGATAACTGATCTTGCAACCTTCGAACTCTTGTAGATTGTGGATGAATCTCAAGATTTTTTCATCATCTTTGAACACCTGCCAGTGGTCTATATTATCCGGAATTGAAGATCTGAAATTGATTTCCATCTTTCCATTCCCATTAATCATTTCATCCGATGGCTGGAGGGTGGATGCTGCTACTGCTAATTTATCTGCTAACCCATTCATTTCCCTATGGAATTTTTGAATGTTAAGTGCATCAAACCATTCCATAGTGTCCCATGTGGCATTCCTATACTTCCTTAGTCTGTCATTTTTGCATTGATACCGATTCTTAACCTAGAGGACAACTAAATCTGAATCACCCTTTATGTTCAACATCTTTATCCCCATATCTTTAGCCGTTTCTAACCCTAGGATCAATGCCTCATACTCAGCTACATTGTTTGATGCTTCAAACTCTAACCTGAATGCAAAGTTGTAGACTTTATTTGAAGGAGAGATGATCACGATGCCCGCACCCTTTCCGGTTTTGGAAGAAGCCCCGTCAAAGTACATTTGCCAATCTTCATTGATCTTTTCATTTTTAATGTTTTCCTTAATGGGGGCCATGAAATTTGACAAAATAGCATAGTTTCCAAAATTATCAGTGAAATGAACAAATTCATTTCCGGGCTTCTTAGGGTTTTCTACATGCCGTTTCCTCAGCTTTTCATTGTGGAGAATCACCCTAATGTTCTCTGATGCAGGTATAGTAGCATATGTCCAATCCATTTGAATGTGCCCACCAAGAGTTGCGGCCCATTTTCTGGATAACAACATACTCCAATTATCTGGAACATCTATCACCACCACATCCATCGACATGTCGATATCAGGATACTTAGCCAACTTAACTTGTAAATTTAAGATTATCCCTACCACTTCAACTTCTCTTGCATCCATGGCACAAACATTGTGGTAGGGTCGGGTGACCCTTAGATTTAATTGCTCCATTACTTTTCTTGTCATGACATTTGATGAAGCACCTAAATCTAACATACAGTTATGAAGGAGAAGTTTATCAACTAAGAGGGAGACATAAAAAGGTGGGTGATCTTCTTTTCTCGGATCAACACTGTTGAGGACTATGGGCATATCTATGGGCTCAATATGTTCAGCTTCAAATATAGCATTATTATTAGGAAGAGGATCCTCTTTGATAATATTATGAGCTTTACTTTGACTATCCTCTAAGGCTTTCAACAACTTTTCCTTTTGACCGGGAATTTTAAGGACATCAGTTGCATAAACATGAATCTTAGCACTACTTATCCATTCTCCCATATCAATATTTGACTCAGGAACAATAGGAGGATCTGGGAGGGGAGGAGTGGTTACCTTTGGCCTGTACTATTTAGACGGTGATTGCTTTTCTCTTCTTTGATACACAGCTCCCTTGAACCTAGCCTCCTTCATTTCTTTAATTGCTTCCGGAGGAGGCATTACACCATAAAAGTTAGACAGGAGATCCTTCTCGAAACCGTAATCCGTGGCCTGCTGCTAATGCTAGTTTGATAGAGGATAGGTTCGGCCTACCATGTACACATGATCAGACTCGCCTGATGTTGTTTCCTGATTACTGACCTCCGCCATCCCATGGTCTATAACCTGGTTTGCTATGTAGCAAGTACTTTCTGGGAGGAATTGCTCACAAGGTCTACACCATGGAATTACTTCATCTACCAGGTTAGTTGAGTCTAACTGGTTTGGAATCCTAGGCTCTTGCTGAGGAAACTTCTTTTGATACACTTGATTCTGTTTTGGCTGAAAATTCCTAGGTCCATTATTTCTCTCCAGTGTGACTATTCTGTTTTGGATATTATTCAATTGCACAGATTGGTTTGTCATGAATTGGTTCTGACTAGCCATCACTTTTTCAAACATGCTAGTTACCTTTTCCATGGGGTCTTTAGAGGTTGCCTTTTCCTCTAATTCAATGGCCTTTTCCTTCTCTTTGTTGTACGAAGTGTTTCCCCTAGTGTAACCTGGAATGTTGGATTTGCCCGAAGATTGCATATTCCTTTCTATTTTCTCGGCCAGATCTTGAGCAGTTTTTAGATCGACCGGATCTTTGTCCCTTAATTGGTATCTCAAATCACCAGTGAAAGCTTCGATGTACTTGTAAGCCTTTAATTAAACCACATACTTCAATCATCTTACTGTCCATTGCACAAATGTTATGATAAGGCCTTGAGATCCTTAGATTTAATTGTTCCATAACTTTTTAGTCATCACATTTGAGCTAGCCCCTAAATCTAACATGCAGTTGTGTAGAACATGATTGTTTACTAACAACGAGAGGAAGAATGGCTGGTTCTCTTCATTTCCTTTGTCCATACTCTGAAGAATGACAAGTGCATCATGGTAGGCTATGGCTTTGTCAACATTATTCTGATAAGGTTCTTCTATAGCTTTGAGTAATTTTCCCTTTTGAGAAGGGATCTTCATGATTTCTGCTACAGGAACCAACATCTTAGCATTATTTAACCAACCTCCTAGATCAATGTTTAATTGTGTATTAGGAGCAATTGAAATAGGAGGGGGAGGAGGTACCTTAGGAACATTGGTTGGAGTTCTTTCTTGACTTTGATTCTTCTTACCATTTCTTTGGTAAGTCATTCCTCTATACCTAGAGAAATCTGACACTTGCTGCTCACTAGGCTTAGGGCCAAAAGTTGCTTCTGCTACTTCATTCATTGATTCAACACTTTGACTATTCTCAACTAGATCCATCCATTCATGCATGCCAATGTCATACTTCTGCCCACACATGTTTACTTGTTCATTCTCTGTTTTTTCATTCATTTTATCACTTCTGATTTGCAAAAAGACTTGACAAGTGTTTTCTTCATGAAAATCCCCACAAGGCCTACAATATGGAATAGCTTGATGGTCAACCACATTGGTAGACTCTAGAGGATTAGGGGGCCTTTGATCTTGAGGTGGGGGCCGTCTTTGGTTTTGCCACCTATCATTTGGCTTGTTTGGATGGAAATTATTTCCTCTATTTCTTTCCAAAGAAACTACCTTGTTTTGTAATGCTGTCTGGTTTGCCTGCATGGCAGCTAGCTGATTAGCATGATTCAATTCCATTTGTTTAATCAATTGGGTGAGCTTATCTATGGAGTCACCTTGAGGTTCCTGGTTTTAAAACCTAACTTTTTTCACTTCATTAGCCTTTGAAGAACTACCCCTTGAAAACCCAGGAATATTAGATTTACCAGCAGCTTGCATGTTTTTATCCATCTTGATAGCTTTTTCCTGTGCATCCTTAAGATTTGTAGGTTCCTTATCCCTTATCTGATATTTCATTTCTCCTTCAAATGCTTGGATGTAATAAATCAAGAGAGATGCTTCTTGGGGCTTAATGTCTGCAGGGAGACTTTTTACTAAGTCATTAAACCTTTTATTAAATTCTTCCATGGTCTCATTCTCTTGCTTGTGACTAGTATGCAAGGACGCCAACAAGAAATGGCTATCCCTTCTATCACCCCATCTATCATTGAAGGTTTCAATGATTTCTTTGAGAGTTTTGAACTTATTGTCATTCTGATCTTCAAACCATTCCATGGCATCATCCTCGAAAGACAAAACAAACAACCTCATCTTGACATCCTCATAGTTGTTAGCATTACACCACTTGGCAATGCACTGGTTGAACTTGGTGATGTGAGACTTGGCACTGATGGCATTATTACCTTGAAAGGAAGGTAACTTTTCTATAGCTTTATCTGGCAAATCATGAGGATAACCAATGATGTTAAAGAAATCACATGGCTTGCATAGATCATCCATCGGTGAGGGCTGGTTGTTTTGGGCAAACAATAAATGGATATCAGAGATAGCCTCTTCTCCAAGAGTTGCAAGGAGTCTACAGGGAGCAAGTCTATTCAACCTCCTCCTATATACCCTTTCAGGATCGTTGAGGGAGTTGAGTAGACCACCTGAATGGCTCCGGGTAGAATACCTCACTATATTTTGAAGTGGAGTCGCCACTTGGAGAAAAAGATAGCTCTAATATGGGTAAATAAGTTATTAAATTTAATTAAAGAATTTTATTAACAGTTTAACGAATTGAAGAATTCAAAACAAGAAATTAATTAATTAAGTCAGACCAAGGACAAATGACTTGTCCCCGGCAACGGCGCCAAAGATGTTGCCGCCTAATTCACACTTTAAGGAACAGGAAAATCACAACCTGCTATGTGTGTCCTTGGGGGCAAGCGAGAGTTGGGGACCGCTGTCACTACAGTCCACAACTCCTTCGTTTAGGCAAGATCCCAACAGAGCCAAGGGGGGAAGTCCCTACGGAAGACTAAGTTCCTGATTTATTAATTAATTACAAATTAAAGGGATCTTATTAAGGTGTGAGGCTAAGGTTTTGAGAGATGACAGTCAAACCAATGCAAGATGCAATATTTCAATGACAGTCAATCCTTTTAATATAACCAGTGCCTAAGTAATGGAGTCAGAGAATGCAACTTTCAATGGATGCAGTCTAGGTTAATTATCCCACAGGTTAAGTTATCTAACAATGAGATGAGAAGAACTATGAACAATATACACAGTTATGAAAGATTTATGAACAATATTATCAAGATAAATGAAAAATAATATAATCACAGTTGAGTAATATGAACAATATTAAACAGTTGAGCAGTAATATTATGAATAAACTTGATGATGACAATGCTCAGATAAATAGCAGAAAAATGTAAACCAGTTGATTAATATCCAAAAGTTAGAAAATTATTAAGTTTGCTTTGCAGGTGAAACAACAACTGAAAGGAAACAAGTGCAATATTGGAGTGAAATGCTGCTGGAGTGAAAATGTTATAGAACCGGTTTTGCAATGTATGTGGTTTATTTTAGGTAGATTTTATTAAGGTTTTTCCTCTTGTAGTTTTAGTTTTCGAACCAGTGGTGTAACTTCCCCTACCACATATCCCCTTAAGCCAAAGAAGAAGTGCTGCTGTGCTCAACAAAGTGGGAACAAAGCCCACCCGTAGCTCGCAAGTCACCCCCCAAATGCCCTGGCGCCCAACAAGGGAGGACGTACTCGCCGTGAGACCCCCTACGGTCTCTCACCCCCCGTGGCTTCCAAGGTCACCGTTTTTAGTTGCCGAAAAACACTATGTAGTGCATGCCTATTACTAGAACCTCACTACTCTCTGTCGTATCTCGGAAGACCCCGAAGGGCGATGACCAAGTAGAGGAACAGAGGCTAGTGAAGTTGTTGGTTTATTTTAGGGGTAAATTTTAATCTTGGTGATTAGCATGCAAGGTTAATTTTATACTATCAACAAGATCAACCAAGCGGTATCCCTTATGGGAGATGCTGGTACTTGATCTTGGACTGAAAAAAGCAAAGTGTGAAGGTTTGTAGCAGAAAAAGAAGTTGTTCTAATTAAGCTAAGCCCCCACCTCTCCTGCTTTTCATACCCAACTTGAAGTCCCTAAAGGGAGATGACAAGTTGGGACAGAGGATACACCGGATCAGTGGGTTGTATGGTTACTCCTTTGACAGAAATAAAAATTAGATTTAATTACTTTGAACAGAAACTTGAAAGGAAAATGCAATTAGCTAAAACAATATCCTAACCACATAACAATCTCTGTAACAGAGATGGTGGGTAAACAGAAATAAAAATGATTAACCTAACCTCACTTCAATCCCTTAAGGGAAGGCGGGTAAACAGAAATAAAACTTGTATAAAAAATAAATCTAAGCAGCTAGTGTTCTAGGCTATCTCTACACTACTCATATACAGATTTACAACAGCTTTCAAAGCTTTAGAGAATACCCCAAAGAAAACTTCTCTTTTGGGGTTTACAATCTTGTAGAAAAGAGAGGAAAAATTGAGGTTTTTTGGCCTCTTTTGGACCAAAACTTTTCTAGGGCTTTTCTAGGCAATTTTGGGCAGCATAACCCCCTCTTCTGTGCATAAACCTGCAACAAACTAGCAACTTTACTTACTGGAATTTACTGCAGAAACACTAAAACAGAAAGTTAGCACAGATTAGTATAAAACCCAGAAAAATTATTGAAAAATCTGAACTTCAAATTTTGGAAAAAATGAAGTTTTCGTAGCCAAAAAATAAATTTTTTGGCCTGTAAATGATATATGAACAGCAGATTTATAATTCTATACTAATCTATAATGAAAGAAAGCCCTAAAACAAGGGTTTTATTCACTATACAATGAATAAAACCTAGTTTTAGGAGAGAGAAAGAGATGGACGAAAATGCAGATATGAAGATGAAACCCTTGGAGAGATGCCCTTGGCTTAGAAAACATGTAAACAAATATTAGATCTGCAAGAAAATGTAAGCCTAGTGATGAATATCTAACAATCTCTACAAAATACTTTGAAGAAATTTGCTAAACAATTCACAAAAGAGGGTAAAAATACTTCTACTCTCTAATCTCTCCACAAAATACTTTGTGGAGAGCTAACTAGACTAATACAAATATGCAAAAACCAAATACAAGATACAAGTTACCTCAACAATGGACCATGAAGAATGTAGAACAATAGCACAATGTTCCTCCAAAGAATTTCCTTGATTATGGCCCAACTAGGGCAAGATTTGAGTACAAAAAACCTCTAGGGCTTGAGCAAAATAGCTAGGACAAAATATTGAAGAAGAGAAGAGAGGAGAGGCAATATTTTTGCAGCATAACAATAGCATGAGAGATTCTGAGCAATGAGGGAGTGAGACCCTCATTATATAATTGAGGAGCAACCCCAACCCCTTGAAGATCAATGGCCAAGATTAGATCTAGATCTAGATTAGATCTCCACCACTAGATCTAGGGCTTACCACTTAATCCAAGTCTTGATCCATGCCAAAAACGAATTCCTCCCTTAGATCTAGGTTAAAACCACTTAAAAGTCATCCAAGGGCTAAGAATGGAGCACGTTTTACAAGCTTTAGGCCCACTTGACTTGGCGCCCCCCTTAGAAAGACCCTTTTCACATTGGCGCCCCCCTTTTGGGGGGTTTAGTTGCTTTGAAAAGTCAAAAAGATGGCTGGCCGCCAAGTTTAGGAGCTCCTCCAAGATGGCCGCCACACTTAGCAAGGTTTTGGCACCACGTTTTAAGCTCCAAGAGGTTGGCGCCTCACTTAGAGTGCCTTCTAAACTTGGCCGCCCCTTTAGTGAGGGTTTAAACTACTCAAAACATGCCACAAATGTGGCAGCCCTCTTACTTTAGCCTTATTTCATGTGACGCCTCCCAATAATGGTGGTTTGGCCACTCAACCAACTTTAGAACTCCTCTAAACTAGGCTTAGACTTTGGCCCTTTGCTCCAAAATAAATATTTAACCTTTAGACTTAGGCTAAATATATTAATTCACCTTAGATTTAATTTTTCAATTTAATTTTTCAATTTTTCCAATTTTGACTTAGGAAAAATTAAAAATAAACTTGAAAAAATCATATCTTGGCCATGGGGGGTGGAAAAATTTGAAATAAATTTTCCTAGGCTTAGCAACCCCCAAACAAAATTACCATGCCTTTATTTGATTTTTTACTTCAAAATCAAATAATGTGAATTTTAACTTAGGGAAAAATTAAATAATTCCCTAGGGAAGATAGACCCCTCCTGACCAAAATTGGTCTATCT
>LPNX010682089.1:918962-931070 GCA_001517045.1 Pseudotsuga menziesii | reverse complement strand
TCTGTGTTACAAAATAGAATATCTTCTACAGTTACATTTCTTTAACAGAGAGCACTTTCACCCAGGGCTAGAAAAGGTATCCAATAGTTTGCTGCTTCAAGATACTATGGCTGTGAGGCAAGGGGTGGTTCTACCTCTTCTATACCATATAATTTATGAAGGTTGGGCACTTGTTTTCTCTCCAGTGCACCATATTTCCCACATTATTCACCCAGGTTTGTTGATAAACAGGTCTTCAATTATGCCAACCTATTACAAGCTGTCAGGAGGATATCCAGCATTACATCACAGGTCAGTTATTGTTGTTTCCACCACAGGATTTTCTCAGATTGTTCCTTCCTTGTTGTTTGGATGCTGCTGTTTACACTCATAACTGAGTTTCATGGTTATTCAAAGCCCTTTTACTAATGATCTCCCTCAAAAGACTTCTTAGACTTGTTTCCTCACCACTGTACTTGTCTACAATGTTCCCAAAATTGATAATCACCATGATTTGCTGTTGGTTTCACTCATATGCATACCCAAAACCTACTCAAAACTGTCCAAATTTGAAAAAAACAAGGTTTTATGACTGTTGACTGCTATTGGAATGCACAGGGACAGGTCTATCATGCCCAGGCTGTCAAAGAATGTTCCCAGACTTGAGATTGAAGAAAATTTACTACTCCTTAAAGGTCAGAATATGTCTGCAATATGCAAAGATCAGCCCAGAATGAGCCTAGCATGCCTCATATTTCTCTTTGGAGGCTGCAATATACATCAAATCTGCACAAAAGTTGAGATTAAGGGCTTTCTTATTGCCCAAATCTGCTTAATACATGCCCATATATGAGAAATGGTCTGATCACTGTTGTTCTAAGGGTGAAAATGTTCTCAAAACTACCCAAAAACAACCATAATGTTGTTGCTTGCCCATTCTATACCAAATCATCAGCGACCAGGGTATCATCATCAATGTTGTCAGACTTGAAATTGGCAAAGACAGAGTCGGCGACTCAGGAAAGACTCATTTAAGACTTAGCAAAAAGAAAAAAAACTCAAAATTTAGAAAACATACCTCTAAAGAAAAAGCTAAATTTAGAAATTAAAAGAAGAAATACCAAGTTTGCCAGCTTCCTCAACTTGTCACATTCACCAAAAGCCTTGACTAGAGTGGCCATGTTCTTCTTGGGATCAGGTCGAACAAGAGCCAAAATAATGGGTTTTGAAGGATTTTTAAAAAAATGTGGGATCTAAAGAACAAAAAAAATGCTATTATGCAGTGTGACAACTATAAATTTTCAAGTATATGAAATCTTAAATGGTGGAGAGTAATTAAACCTTGCCCTGCCGCTTACCTCACCCCATAAAGGAGACTCATGCAATTGAGTAGAATCATTATCTGTGTTTTCATCTTGCACTATAACATTGCTAAAGTCCATTCCAGGAGGTATAACCTGCAAGCTACAACAAAGTACATGTATGATGAGAATTTTCCTACGCTTATGACAGTATGTACACCTTTCACCCAAGAAGCCCTGGAATTATTATCAATGCAGAATAAGATTTCGACATTCAAGAATGAAACATACTACCTACAAAGTTATATAAGCAGATGTGTGAATGAAAGAATCACATTGAGACATTACCCCCTGCCTTTTGGAAATTGTTTTTCTAATGAAAGAATCAAACTTTTGCGACAAAAACAGAGATAAGTAAAACTATCACTACAATTATGCATCTTTGCCTGCTGTAATCAAACATGGAACTAAAAAATACACATCGTACATCTTAGGGCTATGTCCTGTAGCTTTTAAAGAGGAATATTTCAATAATACTAGCCAAATGATTATTAAGATGAATACCAGAACATATAAATTCAAAGAATTTTATGTTTTGGGGAATTCCAGAGAATTTTCATAAAATTTTAGGAAATGGAAATCCCGAGGCATGCTTACGTGTGGACCTTAAATGAGTTGTCAATAATTATTTTCTTTATCGAGCTATATCTTTAAATGATGATTTGTAACACGTTATTCCTTTATTTTTTCTGTCTAATATGAGAAAGGAAATGCAAATTTCAATTTCTGCCATGTTCTACAATTTCGCTTGAAGCTTACCTAAAATATAGTAGCTTCACCAGAAGCAACAATTCCTGGGCACTAGAACCAATAGTTCTAGCCCTAAGCAGCAAGGTAGCTCTATAGTATGGATTGTAGTTTTGTCAAAGGCCCTTCATACGCATGCTTTTATGGTGTCCATGTCAAAGGAGGAATGTTCACTTACTTTACAAACTACTACTAAAATCCAGTTGTGAAAGGAGGTAAAGATGACAACAGGTGGGAGCCTGGGAGGAAAGATTGCACTGGTTTGTTGTAATTCCAATTTTTCTATAAATGGGTGATTCAAAGGATAAACTTTTGTGAAACATACAAATTATGGACACAAGTAAAATTGTTCTGTATAAAGTTTCTTTGACACATAGACCATGGCAACTCAGTATTTATTAAGCAACAAATAAGCAGCTACAATGTGAGTCTATTTTGCCTTTAGTACAACACAATTTCTTGGGACAATATTAGTACCCTTTAAATGGTATGTTGTGAGGCCTACACTCATTGCAATTGACATGATGGCATGGAGTTGAACCAACATGACATGGAGATATTTATATTTCCCTACAATGATATATACTATAAGAATATAGTATCCTAACAACTAAAACCCAGTGACCCCACAGTTTATGTTTCACTTTGGATTTGATTATCCCACTTTTTATAGGGTACATCCATCAAATATTTTTGTCTTTCCCTTTGCTGCATGGCTAGGGTGACATACCTCCATCACAGTGGCAATTGCACAGGTGGACACTAACTTGGTTATGCCAATAAAGTCTTTTTTGAAGATTAATTTAACCCTCTACAAGATAGGTACTGTTAGAGTTAGGGCATTAGAGGAAATTTGGGGTCTAAAATGGGCCTTATAAGAAAACATGCAAAAATAACTTTTTGTGAGTTGGAATTCAAGAACCAATAGAATTTCAATAAAATAAGTCAACCATAATGGTTGAATTGACATATTTGTCATTAAAAAAACTACTTTTCTTCTTCGTATTTTCGACATATCTCATTGTGTTTTTACTCAAATTTCAATTGGGAGAGCTCGTTGGATGTGGAATTTGATTCCGCATCCAACGAGCTCTCCCAATCGAAATTTGAGTAAAAACACAAGGAGAAATGTCGAAAATACGAACACAAAAAGTAGTTTTTTTCTTTCTTCCTCCAAAATTAATCAATATTATTTTATTATTTTAACTATTATTTTATTATTTTCCTTAGGAGGCCAATTTTAGACCCCAAAATTCCTCTAATGGTGAAGTAATCTTTGCCACTGTAACTATTTATAAGTATCAGCGTGATTATGGCTTCTGCCTAGCTCTTGTCAAGACTCAAAAACTCTACATATTCCACTTTAACAAGCCATTAGAACTAATAAATGCAACTCCATAGTCTATAGACAATGGTCTGGCAGTAAACCAGAGTGCTTGTCATAGTCATGGCCCAGGTTCAAACCTCACCAAGCTTGCTTCCCCTCGTTGTTTGTCTAGACCAAGCAAACAAAGGCAGTTGTAGGAAATGGATGTTTTTTTATGATATATGTGTTCGACCATATAAAATGGGATTTCCCTTTGTCAAACACTATACAATAGGATTTTTCTGTGTCAAGGTGTGTGTGTGTGTTTTGTTGTATTTTCCTACAAACAAAATAAACCAAGACTACACAATTACCTAGTTCGAAGATGAGTTCCTCTTTGCTGATAAGCTTTTCTTCCAAAATAGCAGATGTTTTTCTAAAAATATTAGAAGCAACATGGTTTTTTAAAATAGAAATCAATTGATATCCTCAAAAATAACATCCCTCCTTGCCAAATAATATTAGTAGATAAAACTCCTCAAGAAAACAACACCTTCTCTTCCCTAATAACATCAAGCTTCAAGCATTACACAACAACCTATCCTAATGAGAATAACAACTTTAACTCCATAAAATGAGTAGCATAATCTTCTCGACATAATGGTCCTAGTGGATGAAACCAAACCTGCACCCTACCTTGTCTAAAATATGAGCAACAAATGTACTCCAAAAAAACAAAACCTAATTCCCATAATAACATCAACTTTATGTCTAAGATTAGCAACAAGATTAACTTTATGTCCTTGTTTTTCTAATTCAACTTCAAGGATTCATATACAAGTAGCACCCTTCCTCTCAGAATAATGATCATGAGAAGAAAGCATCAAAACAGGGCCACATGGAGTGGTGGAATCCTGCTTTTATTCATGCCATTTCTAGTAGGCAATCACTACTATTTTTTGTAGAGTTCTATGAAGCAATATGAATAAATTAGGCCATTGTAGCACGATGTTTTCTGGCCTTTATCTCCAAGGACAAAATCACTAGGTAGATGTTCCCTTGGTGTTGATTTGCCTCTACTCAGGGTGTTGGAACCAAGGATGACTTCAAGTGACGCAGACACACAACATAAATGGTAGTTCTATGTGTACAATGCCCAAAGGAACACTTATTGAGTCACTGGTAATATTCAGTCATCCTCTTATGGCATAATTTAATACTTCCTTCATGTGGATAATGAATTTTCAGTAAGATGATGTAAATTTCATAAATGTTGAACCAACTTTGGCTGCTATCAAAGATCATAATTTGACTATGCTTAATATATTAGTATGTGACTTGCTTCAGTCTAATCTCTTACATGTATATTTCAATAGAAAATAAATATTTTGTAATAAATTCCAGGATTCTTTTATTGGTGACCAAACTCTCATACATAGGCTGTGAAATGAAACATAGTACTTGTCAAGCATTTATAAGACTTGAAATTGGAGCACACTGGACACTACTACATGAAGAAACTCATGAACCCATGAAAACTTAGCTTCCTATCTTTAACTATGATCCAATCATCCAAGACCATACATGCGGTAGGTGCAAAGCCCATTTCCCAAGCTGATGAAATACTCTATTTCTCTCATGATCCAAGAATTCTTATACACTAATTGTAATATACTCCCACAAATATAAGGTTTCCAACTTGTATACACTAATTAGTAATTACTTCAGCACAGAATTCTTGCATAGCCAATTCGAAGCAAGCTATTCCATCTAAACCTTAAACCCCTTAATGACATTAGTTATCCACCATCTTCATTTCCTACAACAACTTATGTCAAATTCAAAGGATATATATCCCCTATTGCAAGTGATCAGAGCTTGACTTAGATGCCACTAGAAACTAAAATCCATACATGCAACAACTGTAAACCTTTGATTTTGAAACTGAATAAGACCACGATCTTAGTATGGGAATTCTGCAAACACTTCAAAACATATCAGTAGAAAATGTCTCACTCAAAATTGAAAAGTGGAGCTATAAATGACATGTTATATTCTTACAAATTCAAAATAGTACTTGGCCTTTATGGATCTATAACTTTTGCTACATACTACAGGTTTGAGTGAGACATTTTGTGTTGAAAATTTGACTCATAAATATTTATGTCTCACTCAAACAGAGATAACTGATATTTAGTCAATATAAACAAATTTGTAAGCATATTACTCCATATTTTTTCAGTTATCTGTATGTATGTATTATCTATATCTTCACACCAAAAGAAAATGTAACCACCATGAAACAAAAATGCCTAGATTTTTCAAAGTAAATAAAATTGAAACAAATAAACCATTAAAGGAATGGAGAAGAAAGAATAAAGCCAAAATTGAAGCAAAAAACATTCCATATTTTTCCATGATCATATAGATGCCTACAAAATGCACAAGAATACAACCAGGACATCTTAGTTATCTCCATATTTTCCTATCTCTGAATTGTTGTGTTTATTCTTCAATGAATTCCAAACAGAGAAAGATCATTATTCACTATTAGCATAAACAATTAGCAGCAATATCCCCGAGTAATGCCAACAATCATCACTGAAATTGATAGGAATGAAGCACTTTCAATTCAACCATACTACTTACATTATAGAGAGAAGCTTTAAGGTCTTCAGAAATTGATAGTTTTCATGGTTGGAGAAACCTAATCTATAAACCCTCGTGTCTACCATTGCAAACTTCAATGGAGGTACAAAGCTAGAAATGCCTCCTTATTGTCGGCATACTAATTCTGCCGCATTCATCACCCAAGAGGTGCCTGCTGCTACTCCATTGCTCGGTTTCAACTGCAATTTCACCGTGCAACACAATATGGCCTCTTCACACAATTGCATTGCAAGGGTAACATAATTTCTAGCTATTGTTCCATCCCATATCCCTTGTTTCCCAAAAACTATTATTTTCATTTACCTGTAGATGAACAGTATTATAGGATAAGTAAGAAATTGTTAGAACAATTGCTAGAGGAAAAAGAGTTGAAACTAAGGCCAGGAGTGTAGACAATACTGGATCAAAATCCTTCACAACCAAAAAGGCCCATACTTTTAGACCTTAATGTGACCAATTTTTTTTATGAAGTGTTGGAACCTTCCTTTTATATTGGATAGGAAATTTTTTACCTACCGAGGATCTGAAAGTGAATGTCACATCAGGCTTAAAGTCAATTGAAGGTGAAGACGTATGGGGGTCTGATACAAATCTTGATGGAAGAGGTTTGAAGGTACCTTATCAGAAAAAAGTACAAAGAAGTAAAATATTCAAGGGTACAGGATAGAATGGAGGCATTGTAGAGAACATAGAAGAGGTATCCGCAGAGCTGCAATGTAAACCAGAACTAGCAGACCATAACATTGGTATGAAAGTGTGAAAATTTTCTATCTAGATTTCTTTATGAGAGTGACAACTTTAATTTCATATATTTATTTGATTATTCCTCTCTATTAACGATGAGGGAATCAAACCTTGGTAGAATATAAAAGATTTTATATTAACTACTAGGAGATTGAAAATATATATAGTAGATTAAAAGTCTAAAGTGTGGTGTAGGAAACAATAAGAGAGAGAACTACTATGTATTTCAAGTCTAAAGAGTATAAATTAGTAAGTATGCTCAATAGTATAAGAGTAAAAACTAGTATGTTACTATCAATTTGAGACTAGAAGGGGTTAGTATGCTCAGGAATATGAGAAAATGCATCATTATCAAGATCTTCTAAAAGGTACAAAAGGAGGTAAGTGGATGAGAATCTATTTATCACCTAGTCATCCTAAGGAATGCACACAACTAGGATATTGAAAGACATCAAGTTCATGTTGCACATCTCTCTAAGAAACCATATTAATACAGAACTCATCAAGGGTTTCTATTGTTATCTCTCTTGATCTTCTTCCATTTCCTTTAAAATCTTGGGATCCATCTCCATCTGATATCATCTTTTCTCAACCTACAACGACTTTAAATGGACTCAACAATTTTGCAGCCAAAAATATTAATCAACACAAGTGTCGACCTTCTTCCCACTTGGTCAAACAATCTGAAGATGCCCAACATCTGTTGGTGCCCCATTTTGATTTAAATACTTGTTAAGGGATTCCAATGTGAAGTTTAATCCATAATCAAACTTCACTTCATCATCAAAGATGGAAATTGTAATTCACATAGAATTATTTTTAAGGCATTTATATTGAAGTTTCTAGTTGTGTATTTGAACTCATGGAGACCATATTTGCAAATTGGATTAGAAGAGTCTACAATAATTGCATTGTAGGTACCATCTTGGCATTCCTACATTACACATTTCTTTGAGGGAATCAACATTGTATGACTTTTCTTTAGAGTCCTTGAGAAATATGAGGGTAACAAAGTAATAGTCCTTCTATTTAAGGGAGATAAACCTAGTAGCCTTTATATATGATCAACTACTTCAATCTATCCACTATGAATATGTATCCTTCATCATAATGTATGAGAGGTCACCTCTTGTGTATGTAAGAATCAATAGGACACTAGACATAATGAGGGTAAGAAAGTAATAGTCCTTCTATTTAAGGGAGATAAACCTGGTAGCCTTTATATTTGATCAACTCCTTCAATCTATCCACTACGAAGATGTAGACTTCATCATAATGTAAGAGAGGTCACCTCTTGTGTATGTAAGAATCAATAGGACACTAGACATAATGACTAGTCTCCAACATGCATAATCTCGATCACCCAACAGTAGTGTAAGGGACACTTAAATCATGAATTGCAATTAATATTTCAGCAAATAAAATTGCTTGAAGGTTTATTTATAATGACAAAGTTATGATCTCATTAAGAAACTATTCCTTCATACTAATAATTAAACTTTGCATGTTCATTATGTGCATAATTATTCATAATAAATTCGTAGCTTCATTATCCACAACATTAAGAAAAACCTCATTCTTTCTGTAAACTAGGCGCTAATGCTGCCAACCAACAACACTTGTAACTTGTATTGTAGCATTTGGTACAAGTTTGTATAGATGCTTTAATGAGAGAGGAATCTAGAACCCTTCTTGTGTAATGTACAATTTCTAAATCTCATGGGAAATACTTTGTGGGTAGCCAAACTTCAGCTAACTAGCGTGATAGGGCAATCATTACCAATCTATAATCTAATATAAGTGCAATGGCAAGTGCAATTCATATTTTTTTTATCCTATGATCTTCTCTTCTTGAAAGAGAATTTACTATATCTTGATATCTATAATGTTTACAAGTCAAATCCCCATCACGACCAACAAAATTTAATTAAGTGTATCACAGACGATCCTTCCTAAATAGTGGCTACTAATTCGAGGAAAGTTGTAGATAAATGTTACATAAGTTTATATTCCTATTTTAATTAATTGATAACTCCATTTCATGTTATCTTCACTCACACATCGGATTAATATATATGACATATACCTTTGTTTTCATTTATTTCCTTTGCATCGAGATCCAAAAGATCTTCATCTTGAGACTCTTTGAGGAAGGAATGAGAAAGAAATGAATTCCATCAATAGATGAAAAGGAACAAGTGATATGGAAAGACTACCATTGCCATTAAAACCCCAATGATTGTTTAATGAAATCAGTGCAACCTTCTTGCACATTTGACTGACTATATGGTAAAAGGGTTGAGGTCAAGGAAATAATTTGTGGTACTCCATTCCCTGTGTTTCTTTTGCCTCCAATTTGAAGAGAATTCAAGTTTATAAAAAAATGAAATATAGAGGCACACAAAGACGTGTCCAAGGAAAATGAATTTATTCTTGGACTATTACAAAATATTAATATAAAACCCTAACATACATTAACAATAGGAAAAGTATATACAAAATGGGGAAAATATGAAATGGGAAAAAATATTAATATAAAACCCTAAGATACATTAACATTAGGAAAGTATATACAAAATGGGGAAAAATCCATGGTGATTGCATAGTGCATTGAAACCTAGAATGAAAAACCTTGTCACTTGTAGAGTGACCCAAGAAAAAATTTAATAATGATACTTACCTGCAATTCTATAGCAATTGTTGAAGGGAATTTCAACTCCAAATTATTTGCAGGAGTATTAACTTTGGAGTCCTTGTTTTCCTTTATAATTCTTTGCCTTCTCTCCATGGAAACTTCAGTTACCGAATTCTTAATCTCAAACCCTCAATTATCAAATGCTAGCAATGGAACTCTATATCCTCTGCAATTGATATTACTAAAATGGGAGCTGCTTAAAGCACTAGATCAATAAATGACTTTAGAACTGTGACTAAATACCGATTTATAGCTGTCTCTGGGTTAATTTGATAAACTTAGTCAACAACAGGATTGACTCATGCTACTTATGGTGCTGGTGGTGAATAAAGAGGATCTCAAACTAAATCCACTGCCTCCATTGCCGTGCATGTATATGGAACCAGTGGAACTACTCATTCTACCTACTGCTTTAGGATATATAATTGCATCTGTAAATCAATATTCCCCTTGTGGTTCTGAACCAAATGGTGAATCAAATCCCTCAAACCCAATTCTCAAACCGCTTCTCCGAATTTCCAAATATGGTGTCCCCTTTCGACCAAAACCCAATTCTCAAACCCCTTCTACCAATTTCCAAATCTGGTGTCCCCTTCTGACCAAAGGCAAAGATTTGGCACCAAATAGAACTCCTTCCAGGTTTCAGTGGGATTCATAGTCATTATGGCTTTATGTCTCCTCCCTAATTGCCTCTTGAAACCCCACAAAAGGTCCCCTTCCCACCAAAGCCATAGATTTGGCGCAAAATACACCTCCTTTCAAGTTTCATCATAGCTTCATGGTCGCTCTGGTCATGGGTTCATGGTTATGTTTTTGAGTGTATTCAACTGTGGTTTTGTGTATATTGGTTTTGTGTTCATTTATGGATACATAATGAAACACAATTTAATATTGGTATTCTTTGTACTTATAATGGCNGTTATGTTTTTGAGTGTATTCAACTGTGGTTTTGTGTATATTGGTTTTGTGTTCATTTATGGATACATAATGAAACACAATTTAATATTGGTATTCTTTTTACTTATAATGGCAGTGAGTACACAAAATGAAAATTAATTTGATCTAAAGCAACATGGTATTAAACATTAGAAATCGGTGCCTTATAATCCCAACAAAAGGGTGTGGTTGAAAGAATGAACATGACTTCACTTAATATGGTTAGATAGATGATGTTTTTAAGAATGTGAAATTCATGTTTTGGGGGTGAAGCAGTTTTGTGTGCTGTCTATATAATAAATAGAAGTCCTTCTCATGCTATAAAAAATAAGACTCCTTTGGATGCTTGTCATGTCTTTGTTTTTGTTATGTAATTATAATTATTTTTGTTTTATATTATTTATATATAATATATACTTATATTTAATATAAAATATACATTATATATTGTATTTATATGGTATATAATATATAATTTATGTTGCATATATTTTTATATAATATTATTGAGAAATGTGGAATTATCAAGAAATACATGTTTATATGTTTAATTTATTATGTGAATTGATATTTAAATAATGTTGACAATGGGATTGTTATGAAGACCATAGTTTAGAAAGAAGTTCAATGAACTTGAACACCTTGGTTGAGGAAATCATATATATAAAAAATCAAATAATATAAGACAAAGATTAGGAATCTTATTAGGAGGCTCCTCTACAACCACATGATTACAGGCTCTTATAACATGCCAGGATGTAGATTCTAGAGCTACTCTTGGACAACATGCTCAACAACTTAATATTGCAATAAGATTAAGTGAAGTTGTTTGAATTTGGATCAAAATTAATATATAAACATTAATTGAGAAACACTATTATATGTTTTTAGTCATGACTGAAATTAAGCTAGTTGGTAAAAATGCTTTAGTATCAAGTATGAATTCATGATATAAAATAATTATATTGTACATGTGATTGAGTGTGGAGTTCCAAAAAATATATAACCAACACATCCATGGATACTACAAAAATGAATTCAACATGAAAAATCCTAATCATGAACATGATAAAGCACATTAAAATGACTACACTACCAAAGCTCAATTACATATAAGTAAGAAATACCACTAATTTATATCATCATATTCATTATTTAGTTGTATTAATAGTTTAGATTGATCATTTATAACCACATCACTTAAAATTGCTCAAATTTGGTAGCTTTTAGCTTAAAATGACATGACTAACATTTTTGGCTGTGTAGTCACAAATTTGTCATTTTGTAGTAGTGAACAGAGCCTATGCTATTAGAAAGGGACATAGAGAGAGAATCTAATATTGGAGGATGAAGAATATGATGGAGGAAGGATATTATGCCGCATGTCAGTTTAGTGCGGAGATATTCTTGCACGTGTCATTGGTTTCAACTGACGTGGATCCCATCGATTTAGTTAGCCAAGGTGCCAAGTTCGTGTCCAAATTAGCCTATAAAAACTATAATTATATGGCAAGGTCATGCAAATTAGCCTTATAATTAATATTATATGCCAAGGTCATGTCCAAATTAACATATAGCTAGGTTGCATTAATTAAATTTTGTTAATATAGGGACGTGTAAATATATATTATATATATATATATATATTAATATTTAGTAAAATGTAAAAA
>LPNX010682089.1:886576-918898 GCA_001517045.1 Pseudotsuga menziesii | reverse complement strand
GTTTGTAATTGTTTTCATTGCCGGAGTGACAACTAAAAATGACCAAATAAATGACCAATTGTTATGTGGTCATTTCTAATCTAGATATCCCATGACCAATTTGGTCATTTATCTTGGTCCTTTTTAGTTGGTTTTCATCTCGTGACCAAAAGTGGTCATTTATCTTGGTCTTTTTTAGTTAGCTCACTTAAATTTATGAATTTTGGTCATTTATCCCTTGAAAAAAACTGTGGTGACGAAAATGCTTGGTATCCTGGTCACTAATCTCTCATTTTCCACTAGCATTTTTCTCTACATACTTTATATCCTAAATAAAATGTATACACCTCTTTATATTTTTTGGGGGTCCACAACATAAATTCCTTTTGATCTCAAAATCGATAAAAAATTCCATCAAATGCAATATGTAGGCTATTCATTTCCCTTTCAATACTCTCTCCAACCCCATACACCCAAGATATTTGCACCTAAAAACCCACATTCTTCCTTGATCCCCACTAAACACATAAAAAAGGTGCTCAATACCCACATTTTACAAAAGACAATGACCCAAAAGAAAACCCATATTGAAGAAGGAAGAGCGTAAATCAAAGAAATTTATCCGAAAAACAAGAAATAATGAAAAATAGAAATGAATATATTCAAGGAAAAACATATTATTCTTATTCATATTGACCAGTGAACTAATATATATTGCAATGGGTCCACACAATGATGCACATAACCTATCATTTGATATAAATAATAATAAAATATAATTCTCCCAAACCAAATGATGGAAATGTGTATCTAACTAGCAAAATGTCGAGGGATTAAGTAAATGATATCTAAATTTATTAGAAACCAAGGTAGTGCTCTATGAAAAGATAGGGAGTGTTGTGGGTTCATCCTCTTTTGGGAGAACATAATAATGTTCCATATCATCTTATTATTATATTTATTTTCTCAAATAATTTTAATATTCTAGTAGGATAAACTCTCTCAGTACAGTGACCTAGTTTTTTGGGGGAAGTTTTATCCATGAAAATACATTACATTGCAAAATTATTTGATAAGCTACAAAAATAAGTTTCTATATATATAAATGTTTTGGTACAAAAATGTGGTCCTGAGACCCAATCTAAAGCATGAGATATTTAAGTACAATAATATAACAAAAAAATGGATCTCATGTATTTCAGTACACAACTCCTGCTAAAATATAGTGATCATAGTGGTAGCACATGATCTCCATGTTCACTCTATGTAGAAAGCAACCGAAGCTTCCAGACACATCGATTGTTTCCTACCGGTAACTCCTTGGAGTTCATATACGAATATGTTAGGGATTTCCAAGGTAACCCTCTATAGGTTCTCCTCAACCTCCTGCAGCTCCTCGTTAACTTCCAGATGCACAAATATGCCCACCGCTCGCCTGTCAATGGGTGAAGATCCTCCTAGTCCTGATGCTCCAACATCTGCACAACACGAAACTTTGTTTCGATAACACACAAAAAAAATCATAAAAAAAGCATAAAAAATATAAAAACATGCATCATAGTGTATTTCTTACAGAGGTCCTCTAACTTCTCTCCCTCAGGGAGATCCAAGTCCGAATCACCTTGGAAGTCAGTACCTGCATGCGTGTAATCCTCTATCATCAGTGACTTGTCATTCAACCAAAAAAATAATGGTGCCATGTACTAGACCCTAGGCCCACAACCACCATGGAGAGCCATTATCTTGATCCACCATAGTATATGTGAATCTCTCACCTCGAGCTCATTGATGGCCACTTGGTGCCTAAACAATGGGACTCTCTCCATAAATAATGATACTAGGATGGTTCTGCACCCTAACTTCTTTAAGTTACCTCTTTCACACTTGATGAGTTGGTATTTAAAGACCACTAGCATAGATTACTCTTAGTTGAACAGAGTAGGAGAAATTTCTTCCAAGGAATATAACATATGTTCCCTAGAAGCCTGATGATCCTGATTACTTATTGATACTTGCTTCATAGTGAACAAATATTTCCTAAGAGGTAGGTCCATTACATCTTTTATAAGAATATTTTTCCCTCTCATCTATGTCCTAGGAAAACAGTATTGATCAATGACACCCTAGGTAGTGAGATCCCCTCCTCGTGGACTAGATAATAAAATATTTTATCCCCTCCTAGATAATCCTGTGAGGAATTATATATCCTCTACCTCCAAAGTAAGTATATGGGACCCATCTTGTTAGCTGGAATATTTCACCTTCTACGGACTGTAAGGTGTTCCACTAGTCTGAATGGTTTAGATCAAGAACAAATGAAGGACATAGGTTGAAGACCCTCCCTAGACATCATAGATACCTAGAATGTGATGCTTTGATAGTAACCCTGTGTACCTACAATCAGATTAACACCCAAACAGATGAAAGCATCCAGAATATAATCTACTGATCCATGTTAGTGACTAAGGAATCTAACAACATACATGTGAAATCAAACAACAACAATAATGTGGGACAGAAATCAACTTGCATTAAGATAGAAATGGAGAAGTTTACAACCAAGGATTAGTGTTGACATGCATCTCCATGAAACCAAGTGCTCTCATCCCCATAATATCCGACTCTAGCTCTCTATACTCTCCAATAGCTTGGGCCAAGTAATAAATCCAATAGCATAACAATACCTTAAGAGTTCTCTCCCTGAACCATGACCATGAGCTTGCATTTATAAGGTTTAATGGATAGGGATGGTTGAGAGATTAGTGGATGAGGTGGCCTCTAAGATCCTAGGATGAGGTATCTCGAGCTCAACTGACCCACAATGATAAGGATAAGGGAGGACAGGAGGATTATCATCTAGAAGCCTCTAGAAACTTCTTTTTTTCCCTTTTTACCTAGGGTACCACATTTCTCCTTCAATGACAGAGAGATTCTGGTAAGAAACGCTTATGGACTAAGGGCCATAAGCGGTGGCACGGCGTGTGGACAACAAGGGATAGGTGGTGTGAACAAGGTACCACACCTGGACAACAGGGAAAGTGCGATGCTGGGAATCTTCATGAATGATTAACAATTAGCATGGGTTTCCACTCTAAATGCTGGGATTCGGGGTACGTAGGTATGTCAAATGTCTTATCACATGATGGTGACAGGATTTTGGTATAACAAGATGCTCCCCAAAGCATGATTCTTAGAGGGATACGATAAACGAGAGCTTTGAGAGAAAAATTCGTTGCCATGAGATGAAAATGTCAGCTCGATCGGAGCATGTTGTCAAGTAGGCATCTATAGTACATCAGTATTTTTGAATCATAGACACAAGTAACCAAACTCATGGCTGCAGACCAATACAATGCAAATCCATGAGAGGAATAAACAAGCATGGCTACTAGAATATAGCGTAGATCCATGTGATAGAGGACTCAAACTTGGACATAGCTACCAGACATACAATGTAGATCTATGTCATACAGATGCAAATTTGGGAATAGCCATGACCATACAAATGTGGATCCATTCTAGATATACAAAACTCCATTGCAACCTTGGGAAAAGCAATGAGCACTTTAAACAAATACCTAGGGTCTTCGTCTCGTCTTCCACAAAGTATGATTCTATCCATGTGATTACAGTGATCTAAAGTCGAACATGGTAGAAACCACTTGATTACCGGCCATGATGTGAACCGTTAACAAGTGTGAGGGACATCACCATTAATGTCAATGATTCCCAAGGTACTCTAGTACAATCTACTGAGTGCGAATAGATTTCCTAATGTCGAACACATAGTCGATTATATCGATCAAAGTTTAATGATGTGAACCTATGTCGAGAGCGAGAGAATCTATCATTAGGGCATACATATCTCAACGTACCAAGTATTGTTTCTAAGACTATTTCCTGGATGATGAGCTGATGTCGATGGGAAAAGTCTCGTCGAAGGAGGGCCATGATGAGTCCCACATCGACGACATGAAACTCATAACTTAGTGCTGGAATGATGTGAATGTAGTAACCATAATACTGACTCAAAGATACTAACACAAACACTGTGTAGACTGCAGAGGTAAAATTTCTTCAAATACCCTTTGAAAAATGGGCGGCAGGAAAAAAATACTTCGCAGCATGACTGGACGGGACAGACACACAATGCGATAGTGGACAATCCATTTTTTTGAAAGACTCAAAGGAGTGGCATGACTCATGAAAGTGGATGGTCACAGAGATCAGTTGAATGCCCAATTGACTGACATGATGTGCAGACAAGTGCCATGTTCAAAGATAATGACAAACAACTACCCTTATTTACAAAATGATTCCCTTCCCATTTCCCCCATCATGGTTGATGAGTGCCTCTTTTTGGTTTTACAAGTTAAAATAGGGTAACAAACACTCGATATAGCTTGTCGGAAGACAAGTCCAGACTCATATGTTTTATGAACCTGAGAGAGGAGGGGTTCATTCCCAAAACAGGTCTCTCAATGTTTAATTTAATGAGTCCACTGAAAGAAAACTCGGCATCGTTCATGTTTAGAGAGTCTGAACGAATACGGAAGAAGACTCCAAAAGAGACCCTTTTCATATGATTTAGTCTCTAAGGCCCAAAAAAGTATAAAACCATACCTTAGAGAACTCTTCTAGTCATGTTTGGCTAGAGTGTTCATTTTTCGTAAATAGTCATATTCGAACCGAAAAAGAGATAACCTACAGTCGAAAGGATGACTCTTCAAATACTTTTACGAGCATGAAGAAGACAAGTGCCCGACAATCTTTTCATATTTAGGGAGCCTAAAAAGAGTTTAAAGAGGACTCCATGAGTTTTCTTTACACAATATCACTTACGAGCTTGGAAAGAATCGGAAACGGAATCGACGATCTTTTCATGTTTAAGGAGTATGAAAAAATATGTGAAAAGAAGACTCCATAACGTTCCTTTACACAATGTCAATTTTTTACATCCTGGAAATATTCGAAAACGGACTCAAACCTTTGATATTGGGTTTAAGGAGTGTGACCAAAGTGTCGTAATAAATGCTCATCAACCTTTTCCGTTTTATGGAAGTGTGAAAAAGTTGTAAACAAACTTCCAAAGATTTTTTGCTATATTTCTCCTGTTCTGCAATAGACTCATAAGCAAGTGTTAAATGCATTTAAAACTAGCATTAAGGGATTACGACAGACAAATTTTGACTAAAATATGATTGTATATAAAAACTATAGTAATTCAGACCCAAAATGCCTATATAAGTCATGTAAATAGTAAAAAATCAAATCATTTCACTATTTACCCATAGCATAGAGCACTTGGAGCATTTTATTAGCTAGATATTCAGCAGTTGATACCAGGAGTTCCCACTGTCCATTTTCAGCATCGTCAGTTGCAGGTAATAGCTAAGGCCTTTCTCTTTCATTTCATAGTGTTTATTTTGAGTTTTGGTGGGGTTTTTGGCTCATATGGCAAGCCCTAAAACCTCAAATGTGGGCACCGCACATACCCCTTGCGGGATACATGGTACCACCTGAAAACCATGCCAATAACATAGTTGATAGGCAGTGCCACCGCCTGTCTCCAACGGTGCACAGGTGGTGCCGGTCGGGGATTCTTTAAACTAAAAGCATGATCAGTATAAAGTCATTCTTTTGATTTTTAATGATTATGAATGCTTCTAATGCATGCTATGATTTTTTTTGACAGGTCTTGGTCACTCAAAACATGGTGATATGGAAAGAAAGAACGCATGACAATGATGATGCCTTCGTGGAGAGAAATGTGGTTTGTATTGCCACATTACGGGATTGTGGGCTCTTGAAGTTCTTCTGGACCCCAAACATGGTGTCACACGAGCGGTTAATGGAACACATACTGCGGATGTGGAATCCAGAGCAACAGTATTTTGAGGTGGGGGCCCATATACTTACAGTGGAGGTAAAGGATGTATACTTCTTGACCAGTCTCTCGAGATGGGGTGCCCTCATCTCACTGATAGGCTCCCGTGGAGGGGATATTACCACTAGAGAGATTATGGATCATCACTGTGCTCTAGGGACAAGGACTTTGGGGAAGAAAATCCCCATTAGAGCAGTGATGGATGGGGCCCTACGGACAGTCCTATTTACCATGTAGAGGGTGGTCGGGAGTCAGGGTGTGCACCAAGCTTCTAGGGCACACATGTTGTATGCCATAAGGGCCATGGCAGCCATGGTGTTCAACTAGGCAGAAGCTATGCTTCCCATATTCAAGGATTGGATGACTAAGTGTCGGCAAGGAGAAATAAAGTAGTTTGGCTTTGGTTCCATTTTATCCTGCTTCTTCTTTGAGTGGGTCCCATAGCTGAGACCTCAGGTGGTCTTTCGGATTCTAAGAGCATGGGACACCCATATGCTTAGGTGGGTCCAGGTCATGGCTTGCACAGGAGTCAGTAGGGGAAGGATGAATTTTGGTGATCCATTCTTCAGATGGATCTAAGATCAGATTCTCATGGTTGAGGACTATGCTTACGCAGGAACAGACTTCACCGAAGATCCTAACCTACCACTCCCACCTGGCAGCCAGTGGGGTGATATCGGTAAGAAGCAACAAACCCTAAAATTGATGAAATTTTTTTATGTTTTTTATGTTTTATATTTTTTATGTTAAGTGACGAGACCTATATATTCTCATGTTTACGTTGGAGCAATGCAACCTGGAGGAGCATCTCCATTAGATAGGCGAGCTGGAGCTCGCTTCATACCATAGGGTGATGATATCACCGGGGAGCTAGAGCAAAACCTGGAGAGGTTGACCTTGGATATCCCAGATGCTAACATAGATGACCTCCTAATGAGATATCAGAGATCTATAGCAGGAGTACCGGGTCGATTCAATAGGCTGCTACGTAGGGTATCTTGAGCAGTGATGTGCTATCATAAGCACCACTAGCGTATGAGATATGTACTGAAAGCTTACAGCTTCAGGATTTTGTATGATGATTTTGCTTGAAAGCCTATGTGCTTCAGATAAGGTCCCGAGACCTATTTTTGTAAACTTTTTCATATATATATATATATATATATATATATATACAGACTTTTACATAGTGTTTATATGTTTCAAATGGGAAATGCATTTTCTATGAGTTTTATGTGTCTTTAAATGTTTATTTACAATGTACCATGTTTGATTTCAATGTCATGAATGGGCAATATGCCAATCTAGGATGTAATTAGCCAATGAGTCAGCAACTACATTATGTTCCCTAGGGATATTCCTATAAGTGATGGTGTCAAACGACCTTTCTAGCAAACGTACTCTCCAAAAGAGGTAGAGAAGCACAGGGTTTCTAATGGTGTAAACATGGTTTAAATGGAAAACCATGAGTTGTTATTCCATCAAGAGCACTAGATCGTGAACATCCTAGGAGGTAGCTTCAGTCAGAAGACCGATGAATGCTTCATACTCGGTGATGTTATTAGTAGCGGGACCTATACAAACTGCTCCTGAACTGACCAAATCTTCAGCTAGGGAATAGAGAACCCAAGTAGTCGAGGTGAGATTCAAGGTGTGGTGGCAAGCAACATCAGCATGACCAAAACAACATATGAATAGATGTGGACACTAAACTCAAAAACCATCTTGAAAATACTAAAATCACACTGAAAGCTAATCAATATACATATATACAAGATACTATCCAAGAGAGACCTGGGCATAGTACCTTTTCAGGTACAACCCATTGCGAGGTTACCCCGAAGGGATTCCATCATAATCAATGAGCTCATAAGCTCCTTTCTCTAACACCTTAGAAATAATGAAAGATCCATACCACATGGGCTCGAACTTACCCTTCCCTAGTTTGTCACATCTCTGGTCATAAGTCAATACTAGGTCACCCTCGTTAAAAACATGAGGTTGGACGGATTTATCATACTGCACCTTGACACATTTCTTATGTGCCTCATTAGCTAAGGTAGCATCTCTCCGATTCTCATCAAGGTTACTCAAGTATAAAAATATTTCTTCCTCTGTGAAAGTGTCTGGGAGAAGTACGGCAACAAGTTGTAAATATGGAATATGACATTGGATCAGTAAGACAGCTTCAAGTCCATAGACAAGCGGAAATGGTGTGAAACCAGTGGCTGTTTTCACTGAATTCCAATAAACCCAAAGAGTGGAGAAAAGAACGTGGTGCCAGTTGGATTTATGATCTCCAACCATCCCATGAAGCATAGTTTTTAAAACTTTGTTAATGGCCTCTACTTGACCATTAGGATGTGGATAATACAGCATAGAGTTTTCATGGTGAAAACCTAGCTTAGCACTCATTTCCTCCATCATCTGATTACGGAAATGAGATCCGTGATCAGTAACGATGGACTGTGGAACTCTGAATCTAGCTATGATATGATTGAACAAGAAGAGAGTGGCATTCTTACCATCTTCTGCATATGTAGGCATGGCCTCAACCCATTTTGTGAAATAATCAATAGCTACAATGATGTAGCCATGCCCCCCGGCTGAGGTAGGCCTACAATGCATGAAGTCAATCCCCCATTTGCTGAATGGGCCAATGGCAATGATGAGGTGTAGTAGAGAAATATGGGTGCGCTTTTTAGGATAAAAGTCTTGACAAGGTGGGCATTTCTTAACAGCCTCATGACAGTCTTTGAAAACAGAAGGCCAGAAATAGGCATCGGGGAGTATTTTCTGGGCTGTAGCCATCCCAGATAAATGACTGCCACATGCTCAAGAGTGGTAATCATTCAACACATGTTCAGCCTCCTCATGAGTGAGGGATTTTCAAAGAATGGAGTCAATCCCACATCTATACAAGGTATCATTCAAGATGAGATAGTATTTCACATGGTGATGGATACGGCGGCGATCATCATGAGATAAATGCAACTAGAAACGTTGTGTCTGGAGATAAATAAGCAAACCTCCATACCAAGGATCAGTAGTGCTAATCAGGAACATGAATTCATCTAGAAATGAATCACTGGGCTCAGATTCTGTCGAAGAACAAGGAAGATCACACGTAAGCTCTGCAAAGACCAAGGATTTCTTTGATGTGGCTTTGGAAAATTCCAAATCGAACTCCTGATGTATGACTATCCAACGGGAGTACTTTCCCTTGAGCACCTAACGAGTCAGGATGTAGTACATTGGGTTCAGGTCTGCCAATATGGTGGTAGTGCGGAGTAGAATGTAATGATGAAACTTTTGTACAGCAATGACCATGGCCAATGCTAACTTTTCCACATGTGAATAATGAGTTTCAGAATCCATGAGATTCTTACTAGCATTATAAATCATGTGCTCCTGACCGTGGATATTGTCCTGCACTAAAACCATAGCAATGGTAGTAGCAGAGGCAGCAATATACAAGAGAAAGTCCTTTGAATAATCAGGGGGGTGTATCACAGGTGAATGAGTTAGAGCGTGCTTAATATTATCAAATCCACGTTGAGCCTAGTCATCCTAGAAGAATGGAGTGTTCTTCTTGAGGAGACGCATATAACCATGCATTTTCTCTGCGAAATTGCACACAAAACAGTGGAGAAAGTTTTCCTTCCCCTGCAAACATTGGAGTTCAAGGAGATTAGTGTTCTTCTTGAGGAGACGCATATAACCATGCATTTTCTCTGCGAAATTGCACACAAAACAGTGGAGAAAGTTTTCCTTCCCCTGCAAACATTGGAGTTCAAGGAGATTAGTTGTGGCTGGGAGATCAAGAATGGAGGCATTTTTCAAAGGATCGATCCAGATGCCATCTTTGGATACCACAAAACCTAACAGACGTCCCATCTCAACACAAAAAACAAATTTATGCGGATTGAGCTGTATATTATAATGATAGCATCTCAGGAATATCTCTCTAAGATGACCATGGTGGTCCTCCCATCACTGTGAATGAGTAGGGAGGTCGTCAATGTATGGTTCAACAATATGTTTAATATCATGAAACGCATAGGACATTGCGTGATGGAACATGGCTCCAACATTTTTCAATCCAAAAGGCAGCTTATTATATGCAAAGGTTCCCCATGGGAAAATGAATTTTGTCTTATGCTGATTGGAGGGTAATATCTCAATATGATTATAGCCAAAGAAGCCATCCATGAATGAAAAGATGACACTTCCAGCACAGTTGTTGATAATCTGATCGATGTGCGAGGTAGGAAAGTTATCCTTGGGACAAGATTTATTTAAATTCCTAAAGTCGATACAGACTCTAATGGTGCCCTACTTTTTATTGACAAGGACAACGTTCGATACCCATTCCATTAGGGGTACAAGATAAATAAACCCAGCTTTGACAAGTTTCTCAATTTGAGCTTTTATAATTGCGACCTTCTGGGGATGGACTTGCCTTAGTTTTTGCCTGACAGGTTTGGCCATGGGATAGGTTTTAATCTTGTGGACCATAATGGATGGGTCAATCCCTGGCATCTCTTCATAAGATCAGGAAAAAATATCATGGAATTCTTTGAAAAGTTCCTTATAGGCTTCAGATTCATCTGTGGAGCAGTTCTGCCCAAGATGAACATGCTCTATATTATCAAGCTTGCCTGATATGTCAATCAGGTTCGTCTGTGTAATGTTGCAAATGTTTCCTTTAGAATATGTATCTTGAAACAATATAGGACTTTGGTGTATATTTTGACAATATCAATAGGAAACAAGGATGGAAAATCATGGCTAACCGAACTGGTGTTGGGGAGGAACATGGATCTATGATGGTGATCCTCCCAAAAGGGCTCATCCATGTTCATGATCTCCATAATGGACTTGTTAGAAGGAAAAGTCTCAGAGAGATAATATAGAACAGGAAGAGAAGGCTCTAACCAGTACAATAAATGGTAGGGATCTGAAGCCACTAGATGAAGGTCATCAGTGTGATCATCGAAAAACGTTTGAATGGTGTTATACATAGCTTCGTGTGGACTCAACGAGGTAGAATCAACAACATTTTTACCCTTAGGATCACAATCAAATGAGGAGATCATATGAACTGACGCAGTATCCATGCTAGGAGGAGTGGATGGAAAAATCCCCATAAGGGATGAATCCTTCAACATGGCTACTCCAATCGACTGGTAAGGAGGAGGGGACTAGCCTAACATGGGGATGTTATTAGCTGTGGAGGTAGTAACATTCGGCGTACATAAATAAAGTTAATCAATAGTAAAAATTCTCCCCAGATGCGGAAATTGGACTGTTCGGAAAACTGTTGAGGCGATAGTAGTCATGGCATAGAACCAATTTCCTCCGAGATGGAGAATGTAATCTAAAGGGGAATCTACCAATTCTACTTGAATGGAAATGGTTTTTCCCCCCAGCTCAACTACTAGGGATGATATGATACCATGGGTTTGGAAACCCTGTCCATCAAAGGCCTTGAGGGTCGTAGGTGATGTTACAAGCTCGGGAGAGCCAAGGGATTTCCAACAAGATAGAGACAAAATCAAGGTCGAAGCTCCTTCATCTAGTATCATTCTGAAAACTTTATTTCCAACTACTTTCATGATGACGTGAAAAGAAAGTTTATGCAATAACCTAGACTTATAGTTCTCAACATTGAAATGTATCAAGTTGGTATTATTCGGGTCTAAAGCTCCTAATGTTATTAACAGGTTTTTGTGCTGTGTAGGGCAACTTTGGAGCACTTCTAGGGTAGACATTGCACAAGGTGCGTGAGCGATATCTTCAACAACATTATAAAATTGAGTAGCTCGAGCATTGAGATTAAAGACATCCTTCCGAAGAGTACTCTTAGGTGGGTTCAAAATCATGTCGAGAGTAGGCTTCTCGATAGATAAGGGGACAGTAGATGAGGATGCAGGAGAACTGGTAGAGGGAGATTTCCCTGAAGACGGATGATCTTCATTATTATCTGTGGATTTTTCATAATTCTGACTTCAAGTTTGCAAATGGATGGTATCTGAGTACATCATACAAATTTCCTCTAATGAACTAGAGTTACCCTGATTAGACATGTGGTCTATCAGTTGTTGTTGAGACGTAAAATGATTCGTAAGTACTACAAGTGTAGGATTGGACTTCAAAAACTAGGATATTTCGTCTCGACGAGGATACTCCTTTGAAAAATGGTCACCACCGCAGACAAGACAAGGATATTTTGCGTTTCTTTTCCCTTTATCGTTATCATTGTTGGTTGGTCTTGGAGTCTTCAGTTGGTTTCCATGTTTTTTATTTCTATTTTTACCTTTATTTTTATTATTACCTGAGGTTTGAATAGTTTGAATAGAGTTGACCTCAGCGAAAACCTTGGGATTCGAAGGAGTAGGGGGGTCATTTTGGGTTTTCTTGGCAGGTTTTGTTCTGGACAGGGACTGGATTGAACCAACAATCCCATCAATAGGTACATCTGCTGGTGGCATGGGAGGATTGGTGCTGGGGTGAGGAGCTTGAGGAATCAGGTCATCAAGAGTTCCAGACTGGGAATAGACCAAATCTACGTACTAATACCAAATAATAGCTTGCTCTTCAGTAATGGCACCACCCATAGCCACATCTCAGGAAATAGGAGGCAACAAGGATTTGGTGAACCAATCAGCTAGTAACTGATTTGGAATAGGGACCTTAATAAGTCGTCTCCTCCTTCTCCACTCATGAATATGATCAGATATGTGGGTGGAGGTGTTCTGTTGTAGAGAGGTTAAAATATAAGTACCTATTTCATAATGAATAGAGAGCTAAAAGTGTGTAAGAAACACGGTTGCCAAAGAGCCAAAATCCACAAATGAATGTTGTGGGAGTTCAATGTACCACTTCGCAGCCGTACCGATCAAAGTTCACTGAAAGAGTCGTAACCAAATGGAATCATCCATGAGGGAGTTTGAAGAACACCACAAATGGAATGTCATAAGATGGTTCTTTGGATTGTCTCCCTGCTTCCCATCGAATTTTAGGATATTAGATGGTAACTTTACCAGAATGGGTGGCCACAAGGGATTGTGTTGAATGGGGTCATTAATCAACTTGGACAAATCAGGTAAGTCCAAAGTTGCTAGGAAAGGTAACTGTCAATTGGGCTACACATACTGGTAATATTGATATGGCATATAATTACTAGGACGACCATAAGTGGACTCAAAGATAGGTTGTTGTGACAAAGAACTACCAAAAAATCTACCCACAGGGGGTTAATTTCCAGGATCAGGACCGCTAGGACCACTAGGGCCTCTAGGAGGAGGGCCACCAGGGCCACTGGGACCACTAGGACCACCGGGACCACTAGGACCACCAGGACCACCAGGACCACCAGGAGGCAGACCACCAAGCCCACCAGGGCCACCAGGGGGAGGTAAACCTCCAGAGCCTCCAGAACCACTAGGAGGAGGGCCACCAGACCCTCCAAGGCTAGAAGGAGGAAAGCCACCAGGTCCCCAGGACCACCAGGACCATTAGGACCATAAGGAGGAAAGTTTCCAGATCCTCCGAGACCATTAGGCCCCCCAAGGGGAGGACCTCCATAAGGCATTCCTCTGGAACCTCCCACAGTATGTATAGGTATCCCCCCCATAGCTGGCATGTAAGCCCAGTTGGGTTGCCCCCATTGTGTAAAAGTGTTACTAGGGTATGGAATTCCAGCATAAGGAAAACTTGTAGGATTGGGTGGATGATTAATGTTGCCTACAGGTATTTGATAACCATATCCTCCAGAATCTTGAAAAACTACAGGTTGTGCCCCTAAGGGCTGACCTGAACTAGATGGGGAATTAACCACATTAGTATGGGTGGGAGGGACATAAAATGTAGATGGTTCTATGTTAGAGGTCTTCCCTTGACTAGGTACAATTCCAATGCCAGATAACGTAGGTCGTGTTGGGGGTTTCCCCACAGCACTAGAAGGTGCTGATGAAATAGGAATTGAAGGTTGGGCCCCAAGTGTACAAGACCTAGGAGGATTAGGAACATACATAACATGATAGGTGATAGGGGTGGTAATTTGACCTGGGTTGTAGGCTGTTATTGGACGATCTATAATCAGTTCAATGGGTCTCATAGAATCAGTAAGTGAATGATATCCCACAGGAACAGATGTGGAACGTGATGGTGTCAGGCCTAATAGTTCATCTAGTTTCCTATAAATCTCCTTTGCGCGGAGAATGGTGGCACGCTATTGCCTATGTTCTTCTTCCATTTCAGAAGAGTCTACACAGGTGCCAAATGAGGCAATGGCTTATCCTACAAGGGTGTCCCAAAATGGAGCATTAGGACAAAAATTTGGATGGGTAGTATCATCAACACAACCTTCCGTGGGAGAATGGAATGAGGTATCTCCCCAAGAAGGCTATTGGACCAAGGGAGACAAGTGTGAATAATATGTTACACTACTTTCCGCAACCACACTATCTCTCACTTCGGAGGTGATAGCAGATCCTTGGTCGATACCTTCCATAGGATTTTCTCCTGAACCAGGAATAAAATCAGGTGGCAAGCCCCGTAATCTTCTGGACTATCTTAACTCAGCCAGTTTGTACAGTTTCTAACTAACCTAGGGTCTAAAAATATAGAAAACACACACACAAAAAAATCCCTACACAAGCTATAGGTCAAAACAAGCACACTTAAAATGATAGGAGGAGTTCAAAAAGTCAGGTCTCTCACTAGGATTGTCAAGAAGGTGCCACTCGCGATATACCTTGAGGGTATATGCATAGTAATCTCCCTAAATGTTGTTTTTAGCATATGGCTCAAAACAATATGGCCAAAGGGATTTTCTCAGATGGATAGGGTATCCTAGTGGGGTCTCCCGATATACTCAAGGTACGTGGGAGCTTGAATCGATAGTAGTGTTGTCTAATGCATAACCATACACAAGGGGCCTTCTGGTATACAATCGAGTACATGAATTTGCTTTCTATATACCTCAAGGGTATGTGAAAGGTCTATACTGACGGTACGTGGAAGAACCACGTGAGTCCCGGGATGTAATGCTGACAAATAACAAAAGCTCCTATGCTTAACGATGCCTGAACACATCTCTAACCTATCCCTCCAGTTGGTATGTAAATTTTAACCTATAACTACCGTTAATTTTAAAGTGGACAGTTAGGTGAATACATGATGTTTTGACAGAAAAGTAAAACCATGTAGTATGCATATGCAAATATTTTCACTTTATCGTTCAATATGCCTACTTACAGGAGGGAAAGAGAGTATTTTCTTTTGTTTCAGAACCAAAAAAGACTTCCAAACAATAGTCTTGAACACAAAATCAAAGACAAGAAACACTCTACCAAACTGATTTCTCTTTTCTGAAAGCAAATAAGAAGGGGAAGAATCTCTTTTCCTAAAAGAAAAATAAGAAGCACACTATATGCAAATGCACTCTATTTTTTCAATTTTCTCAAAACATAAGTAAATCTAACTTAAAACTACCATATTTTTTATTTTGATTGAGATAGTTCAAAATGCATAAAAGACGAAAGAACATGAATATTTTGAAATCTTGTGTAGCTAATCAGAGAACCAATGTACAACGCTCAATGATGATAACCTAATCTCAGTCAAAAAATTTCTTTTTTAAAGGAAGGAAAAATAAGTTTACTATGAAAACAAGAAATGAAACTAAGATACAAACCAAATGTTCTTCTTTAGGCCTATATAACAGAAATGAAAAGAGATCTTACTGACAGCCTAATATTTTCAAAAAATGAGAAATCCTTTCGCAAACACAACCAACAAGCATAGAAGCGGATGAACAATCAAAAAGCTTAATCAAACTTTTGAATTTTCCAATCAAACGAATCTCAAGCCACAAACATTAGATTCTGTAACACAAGTCTGATAAGAAGAACTAAAAGCAACAAAACTCAATTTTTTACAAAAAAAATGAGAAAAAGAGGTTTTGGAAAGATGCCTACCTAGCACCACGCTTCTTTGGTGTTGATAGAGCGATTCTACCCCAGCACCGCTTCTCACCAACGGGATATAGGAAGTGACACCATGTACTACCCACTCTGTTCAGGTGGTGGCACTGCTGCTCATACACTGCATAGGTGCGGTTCCTTGTAGATCACCAAAACACAAAGAGAATGATAGATCAAGTCAAAAAAGGATTGGATCAAGGTAAAGACTGCTAGATTGAGTATGAAAACAAAGCATAAAAGGTCAAAATGACTCAGATCTGAACAGATCTGAAAGTTTCAAACCCAAATGGACTAATTTAGAAAGAAGATATGACTGAAGAGACTTGAATAAGGAGCCTGGATTCATACAAGAGTTGAAAACTGAGGAATATCAGAACAACTTATACATATAACTATTACCCAGTGGAGTCGCCAAATTTGTTAGCTGGAATATTTTACCTTCTGCGGACAGTAAGGCATTCCACTGGTCTGAATGGTTCAGATCTAGAACAAATAAAGGACATAGGTTGAAGACCCTCCCTGGACATTGTAGATACCTGGAATGTGATGCTTCAATAGTAACTGTGTGTACTTGCAATCAAATCAACGGGCAAACAGATCAAAGTAGCCAGAATATAATCTACTAATCCATGTTAGTGACTAAGGAATCTAACAACATACATGTGAAATCAAACAACAACAATAATGTGGGATGGAAATCAACTTGCATTAAGATAGAAATGGAGAATTTTACAACCAAGCCTTAGTGTTGACATGCATCTCCATGAAACCAAGCACTGTCATCCCCATAAGCTTTGACTCTAGCTCTCTATACTCTCCAATAGCTTGGGCCAAGTAATCAATCCAACAACATAACAATACCTTAAGAGTTCTCTCCCTCAACCATGACCATGAGCTTGCATTTATAAGGTTTAATGGATAGGGATGGTTGAGATATTAGTGGATGAGGTGGCCTCTAAGATCCTAAGATAATGGATCTCGAGCTCAACTGACCCACAATGATAGGGATAATGGAGGACATGAGGCTTATTTAGAAGCCTCGAAAAACTTCTCTTTTTCCCTTTTAACCCAGGGTACCGCGTTTCTCCTTTAATGACAAAGCGGTTCTAGTAAGAAATGCTTATGGAATAAGGGGCATAAGCGGTGGAACCACTTGTGGACAACAAGGGATAGGTGGTGCGAACAAGGTACTACTCCTGGACAACAGGGAAAGCGCGGTGCTAGAAATTTTCATGAAAGATTGACAACTAGCATGGGTTTCCACTCTAAATGCTGGGATTCAGGGCAAGTGGGTATGTCAAAGGTCTTATCACATGATGGTGATAGGATTTTGGTATAACACATCTAAAAGTACTAATGTTCAGGGTTCCACATCCTAGTTAAGTGCTCCAATAATCATATTTGGGTCCTCATACTTAGCAACTAGAAGAAATTCAAGAGTCCACACTCTTGAAATGCACTTACAGTTCCGTGGTCATTCACACATTGGATGTCATCCATCTCGTGCTCTCTCTCTTTCGACACTACCATGTTGGCCTTCTAACCCTATCAAACAATCAAAAGGAAGCATTAGAGACCATTTCGAACCATTCTCAAGTGTTCAATTATTATTTTTTTGCTTCAAAGTTGGGATTTGTGGGTTGAATTGTGCCATCGTGCTTTGTCTTTTCAGACATAGTGGTGGCACCACAATTTTATCTAAGAAAATGTGTGGTGTTGGGTTAGCACCATCTTTCCCACAAAGGAAAAGAGTGGTGCTTCCATGGGGCATTTTCCCCTTGGAAAATTCCCCAAAAGACCCTAAAAATGACCTAAAAACAAAATGTAAAACAATAGAAATGAAGAAAAATGGAGTAGATTCACTTGGTCCAAATGAAATGCAAAACGATTCCTTGTAACTTTCACAATCCATGCGCCAAATTTGACCTCAAAAGGGGATTTTTTCACCAAGTTGGGTGAAAAACACAAATGGTAAAATATTTTTAATATTCATCCCTATTTATTTACTTTTTGGATTATTTATTAATAATATTTATTATTTTTTACCGCTAATAGTCCTATATTGTTTAATTTTGGTCAAATTAGTTCTTAATGATCAATTGTTGAAAATTGTAGGGCTTATGGACAAGTATTTCTTGTTACATAAGAGTTTTGTTTCTGTGTTATTATTTTCTAGAAATAGAAAAAATCCCCATTGTTGGGATTAATAAGCCTCCCTTTAACTAAATAATCCTAATTTACCACTAATCCTAAGTTTTTGACTCAAACATGTGCTTGCATCATTATTATCTCATCAACTTAAGTTATATGTACCTCCTCCTTCAATCAGAGAACCTAATTGAGCCTCCACCTTCAATCAGGGAACACATATGGGTTGATCTTCTGGATTAATGCACCTTACTCAGTCACTTGGGAGCTATCACACCTACTTTTCACTTAACTGGAGTGTCAAAGGAACATTTTCTTGATTTGACCTTATTTTGAGCTAGAATCGGTTAAATGGAGTGTTAAAGGAGCCCTCGCCTAATTTTGATGACTCGGTTTAGTTTATCTTAGCTAACTGAAGTTAGATAGGCACCTCTACCTAGTAGTTCGCATGCAGTTGAGTTTCGAGTTAGTTAGAGTCAATTATGTTCTAGTTTAGTGGTTAATTGACATGTTGAGTGGTGTTAACTAACAAGTAAGCCTCTCTCACGCATTCAATTCGAATTACCTACCCGATATTTGAATTGCTTGGCTATTAATTTCATTATAGAATATTGTAATGTATATTCTGAATTGATTATTAGAATTATACCGATGCAAACCTTTTGCACAGTTTCGAGCATTCATTGAGTAAATTGATCTGTATCAATCTGTAGAAACTTTTATCTTGGTTCTAATATTTACGTGCCTCAACTTTATATGGTATCAAATACATGGAAGGACACAAAAACTCTTTTATATATTTTTTGATGGATCTTTGATGAAGATTGAGCAAAATTGCTCAAAAATATTCCAACACTTCACCAAAAGTAGAGAATTTTCCACATAAATCCTAGAATTATAGCGTTGCTCCCTCTAGATTCTTTCCAGATAAGTCTATTCAAGTTTGATGAAACTCCAAAAGTACAGGTTGTTCGACCTTATTTTGTTTGGTTTGTGTGATTGCAGGTATCTCAAAATCTCCATTTGCATTCACTATAGCTACAAAATGGACTCTTCCTCTTGCAATATTCCTACTCCTTTCAACTATCATTAGTGGAAAGAGGACACATAGATACTATTTCTCTCCAAGGGACTCTACAGAGTCATAATGGGCACAGATCTAGATCCCAATGCGGCAGTAGAGAAGTCCAAATATTGGAACAAGTTTGATGAATCTTATGGTTTCATATGCCTCTCCATTTCAAAGGATCTTCTTTTCCATCTCAATGGATTAAGAACTCCCAAAGAAGTGTGAGAACAAATTTACAAAATATCTGGCAAGCAAGATGATATGAGAGTTTATCATTTGGAGAATTAACTGATATCTCTCAATCCTAGCAATTTTGAGACCATAAATGAATTCTTCACAAATTTCAAACATCTTATTCTTCAATTAAAGAAATGCAGAGAAGAGAATAAATACTCCTAACTAATTATTCCTATCCTTTCGAAGCTAGGAGAATATTATCGTGTGTTTGTCTCTACCTTCGATGCTGGAAAGTTCACAATTCTAAATTGGAATATGCCTACCTTAATGCATTCATTGAGTCCTTAACCAATGAGAATGATAAACTTGCTCAGATGGGATCCATGAGATCTTGCAACGATTAAGCTTTGTTTATTGGAGGAATCAAGGCTATGAATAAAAAAGGAAGGAAAAAGAAAGAGAAGACCAAGTTTGATTCTCTTAAGAAGAAGGATAAGTCAGATGAGACCTCAAGATTGATGAAAGACAAGCAAAAGGGAAAAGAGAAAACAAACCGATCCTACTGTTTGAGACACTTTCATCCAAAAATATCATGTATGAAGAGGAAAATTAATTAGATGGCCTTTCTCTTAGAGAAAAACAACATCAATATTCCACCTAGTGCTAGGAAGACTGACTATGAAGAAAAGACTCAAGATCATGATGAGATATTCCATGCACTGAAGGCTAGTTGTTCAGTAACACATGCTTTCCTCATTTATTCAAGAGCTTCAAAACATATGGTTGAATCTAGAGAATCATTCTCTTCATTACAACTTACTGATGGACTAAGCATTCACATGGGTGATGACACTCAAATTTGAGTTTAAGGGAAGGGTTCTATCAAGTTAAAACATGGAGTACTCAATGGTCTACTCTATGTTCCCTCCGTAGCTGCAATTTGTCATCTCTATACCCGATGACACATACTGGACCACCAAAGCGAATGGTATTTGGTCCTAACTTAGTGGATATATCATTTATATAAATGGGGAAGATTATAGTGAAGGGTGTTGCAAACCATGCAAGGAATATAAATTATTACACTTTCTTCCATACTCAGATCTAGTACAGTATTAGATGCCATTTGAAAGGGGAGTTAAAACCATTCTATCTACTGCTTTTACATATGATAAGGTTTCCATTAGTGTTTTAGATTCAGGATTCGAAGCAGAGGACTCAATTAAATCCGTTTATGAAATTGAAGATGAAGTTCATAGTGATCCATATTCAAATTCACTATGTACTCCCAATCCTATGTCTTAATGGGAACAAAAGGTTATTTAGGTAGCCGAGAACATGACTTGAAATCCATCTGACATGAGGATAACAATATTCCAATTTTATAAAGAGAACCTTTCATTATGTCAAGAAATTTCACTTCCTTCATAGAGGTGCAACAAGCTCCCGGTGAGATGCTACATGGTGGTAATTAGGAGGGCGCAACCCTAGATCTCCATGAACCAGTAAAGCTCCTCTTCATCCCACATCATGCCTTCAGTCAAGGAGTGGGAACTCCCAGTCAATATGAAGCCAATGAGACTGACTTTAGTCAAAACGAAGAAAAATCCACTGATTTAGGAATTTGGATTTGCTCCATTATTTAATTAATTTTTAATTAAATTAATTAATATTTGATTTTTTTTGGTTTTTCTCAACTGAGTGATGGAAAAATGACTCAAAACTTAGGAAAAGTGGGTTTATGGGTTTAACAAGTGCTCTGAGTTAGAAAATGAGCACCACCATGACTCAATCTGACCTTTAACCCCACTTTTATTAGAAGACCAATTTTTCCAATTAGACTATTAAAAAATAGCCCATGTTTTGTGGAAAAATTAAAATTAAAAACTAACAAAAAAAACCTATGAGGACTCAGCACATGTTCATATGATNATACATTGACACACAGACTCTAATAACCTCAATAGGCCTAAATGCCAAGCCGACCACCCCAACTTTGGAGGTATTGAGTGAAAAACTCAGAAATTATCACTTGTTTATTCAACAACCAATAATAACTAGGGGAAAAAACACTCTGGGATGATCAGATTGACAAATAAATTCCAAGAAACCAAGTCTTTTACAGACACTACCATGCTAGAACATTTTATTACAACTCCCCCAAGGGGGTATGAACATGTGGTAGATAAAAAAAACACTTCCTAGAAGCAAGTATGAAGGTATTCTGAAGTCCGAACAAATCATCTCTATCTAGTTCACTAGGCTCACTTGATAACACCGACTAAGTACAACTTAGGTGGTAACATTTGGATCCATCTAGGGACACATGCTCTAACTAATCTTCTGATCAAAGAAGAGGATGTGAGAACTCCATAATCTCTAGGTCCTGCACAACAATTGGAGTTTACCAGTAACATTTATATAAAAGAAACCAACTGGAAAAGTAGATTAATGTACAGAATTATTATATAATGTACATAAAGAAATATTTTACAAGACTAATATACAAAAAACAAAATCAAGGTTAGTGCTATGGTAGAAAACATCTATAATACAACAATATGATACATGAAAAACTAGATCAACAACCTCTCCAACATAGGAAACTGCAACTAATCCAAAGGCTTGCCAAGATTCTTGTGAGATCTGGTTAATACATAAATAGAGATATTAGAATAGCATGCATATAATCTTATAAAGTATGTTAAATCTAGATGTCTAGACATGCGTAAAAGAAAAAGAGATAGCCAATAAAATTATTAACAAATTCATTTCCTATCAAGATCATAATAAACTTATTATCAAAATTTTAGCACTGGATCCACAATATCAAACTGAGCAAGTTATGAACACAGATACATGTTACCTCAGTGAAACATGGCAATGCTCATCCACACATAATAACATGGCACCATCTTTCCTCCAAAGATTTTCTTTATTTCAACAAAAAGGACTATCAATACAATATTACACAATAGCAAGCCCTTTCTTCCCAACTCTTACTATATTGGAAGAGGAAAAAATGGTTTATTTATAGCCAGAATGGCCTAGAGGGGTGCATGCCTGACTGAAAGAGAGACTGAAGCTCACAAAGAGTCAAGCCGAGCCTGATCTGTTGATGAGCTGAGTCTGATATGATGATGAACTAAGTCTAACTAGATGAACTGAGTTTGATCTAAACTAGAACTGCAAAACCAAGTGACACCTCACTCAGTGAACTAAACCAACCAACAAACAACTCCCAGCGTGATCCACATGTGTGGAGAAGAGAGAAAGGAGGGCGCAAATCTAGATCTCCATGAGCCAGTTAAGCTCCTCTTCATCCCACATCATGCCATCAGTCAAGGAGTGGGAACTCCCAGTCAATATGAAGCCAATGAGACCGACTTTAGTCAAAACGGAGCAAAATCCACCGATTTAGGAATTTGGATTTGCTCCATTATTTAATTAATTTTTAATTAAATTAATTAATCTTTGATTTTTTGGGATTTTCTCAACTGAGTGATAGAAAAATGACTCAAAACTTAGGAAAAGTGGGTTTATGGGTTTAACGAGTGCTCTGAGTTAGAAAATGAGCACCATCATGACTGAATATGACCTTTAACCCCACTTTTATTACAAGACCAATTTTCCAATTAGACTATTAAAAAATAGCCCATATTTTGTGGAAAAATAAAAATTAAAAACTAACCAAAAAAAACCCTAGGGGGACTTATCACGTGTTCATATGACTCGACCATAATGCCTAGCATGTTTATACATTGACACATGGACTCTAATAACCTCAATAGGCCTAAATTCCTAGTCGACCACCCCAACTTTGGAGGTATTGAGTGAAAAAATCAGAAATTATCACTTTTTTATTCAACAACCAATAATAACCAAGGGAAAAAGCACTCTAGGATGATTGTATTGAAAAATAAAGTCCAAGAGACCAAGTATTTTACAAACACTACCATGCTATAACATTTTATTACAACTCCCCCAAGTGGGTATGAACATGTGGTAGATAAAAAACACTTCCTAGAAGCAAGTATGAAGGTATTTTGAAGTCCGAACAAATCATCTATGTCTGGTTCACCAGGCTCACTTGATAACACCGACTAAGTACAACTTAGGTGGTAACATCTGGCTCGATCTAGGGACACATGCTCTGACTAATCTTCTGATCAAAGAAGAGGATGTGAGAACTCCATAATCTCTAGGTCCTGCACAACAATTGGAGTTCATCAGTAACATGTATATAAAAGAAACCAGCTGGAAAAGTAGATTAATGTACAAAAAGAAATATTTTACAGGACTAATATACAAAAAAAAAAAATCAAGGTTAGTGCTATGGTAGAAAACATCTATAATACAACAATATGATACATGAAAAAAATACATGCAGGGAAAAGTTTAGAAATTGGCCCTGAAACCACTGATGCCAATGAGGGCATCAAATTATCTCGATGAGGAACATCTTAAGGAGAAATCCATTCACTGGTATGCTTAACCTTTCTCCTTCCAGGTCATTCAGATAGAAATAATTTGTTCATGCTACTTCATCAATGATATATGGACCCAACCATAAGCTGTCAAACTTTCTATGTTTCCTGGGTTTCTCCCGGCGTTTGTCCCAATGTAAGACTATGTCACCTACTTGAAAGATATAGGCCGGGTAGATCTATCAAAGTTTCTCTTGACTTTGTCTGAATTTCTGATACTCTGATCAAGGGAATTTCTTCTGCTTTCATCTAACTTAATCAACTGGTTGATTCTATTTTGAATGGCATCCTAATATGAGATAAAAGTTTGGAGATGCTGATACACTAGAAGATTTAAGAGGACCAATAAGGTGACATATAGGACATAGACAAGTTCGAAAGGGTTCCTTCTGGTTGAACTTTTCTTTGCCCATAATGCAAACTTGATCTTGCTATCCCAGGCCTTTTTATTATCACCCACGATTTTCTTGATTATGGTCATTAAGTTCTTATTGCTTGACTTAGCTAGACCATTTCCTTGGGGATAACAGTTGGATGAATGGGATAGGACAATGCCGTACTCGAAACAAAAGGATGACATCTTGGAGGAACTAAAACATGGGCCATTATCTGTGATGATTCTGGCTGGCACACTGAATCTTGTGATAATCCTATCTTCTAGGAAATCCATGACTATAGCATCGGTTGCCTTCTTGGTGGGTATCACCTCTACCCACTTGGTGAAATAATAAGTGGCGGTGAGTATCCAACAATAACCATTGCTTGAGTTATCCTTGAACTTATTGATGAAATCAAGCCCCCACTGTTGGAAAGGGGCTTGGAGTACTATTGGCTTTAAAGACAAGGCTTTCATTTGCTGCTTTCCAGTGAACAACTGACACTAGGAGAAAAATATGACAGACTTGTGCACATCTGAAAGAAGGTTTGTCCAATAGTAGCATGCTTTAAGGATTTTATGGGCGATTGTTCTTGCTGCAAAATTCCCACCACAAAATCCTACATGGAACTCAACCATGAGTTTTTTGGACTCAAGTTCATTGACACATCTAAGTATTAAACAATCGGGGTTTCTCCCACCCAAACCATCTTTTGTTAAATAATACTTAGTTTTCTTTAACCTTAATGCTCTTCTTTTATGGCCAATTAAGTGATCAAGGAATGTAAGATTACAAAGGAAAAAAATGATGTCAGCATACAAAGGGTGCTACTCTAATCTCTGAAGCTCATCTAATACACTTTGATCTAGATCACTATTATGGCAAATCATTCCTAAGGCTTTTTCATTTCCTTGGGTCAACATCTTTGCTAGACCCTATCCCTTAATTAACTTAGTAGGTTTTATCTCTAAATCATACTCTTGAATCTTTGAAACCCATTTACCCATGATGCCTAGGAAATCTTGTTGAGACATGATATCCTTGATAGCTGCATGGGGTACATACCCAATGACTTTAGAGTATCCCACATAAGTTCTAAAATGTTTAAGGGACTTGACAAGAGAATAATCCTATTTCTCCATGGTGGCATGCTTCAACTCTGAATGTTACAAGGCTCTACTCATAAAGGATATAGTTTTTTCTTGTCCCTCCTTATTCTTTTGAAGAAAAACACTAGCAATGGTGTCCTTTGAGGCAAAGGAAAATATCTAAAATTCCTTGGAATAATCTGGGCTAATCAAGACTAGGGACTTGGATATAGAGTCTTTGATAGACATGAAAGCATCTTTCACTTCATCTGTCCATTCAAATTTAGCATCTTTCTATTAGCGCCATGGTTGATCCCATAGGTTGGGAAGAAAAGGATTCTATCTCGGGAAACAACAGAACAGCTTTAGACTGTGCCTATGGCCTTGTGCATTCAGAGAGGGATCTCTTGCTTGTTTTCAAGTTTACTTTATGTAGGATATTTGATCAAGAATGGTCAGGAGGCCAGAATCCTGAATGGGGCGGGTGCATTAATATAATATGTAGGTGGGACTATCAGAGTAAGGAACCATTGGGTAATGGAGTCAAAGGTCTAGGTAGGGAACATATTGCAAGAGGTAAATAATGGCGTAAATTTACAAACATAGGAAAGATAGCTGTCGATCTTGTAATCAGGAGATATTCAACGAGAGATTAGTATATGAGAGGGAACAGTCCATCATGCAGAGCACCAATAAGATGAATTCTACATAACTTTAGAAGAAAAATTAAATGAATATCTAAAACAACAGATAGACCATAGCATGTATGAATTCCAAACTGTTATACACTCATTTTAGACATGAAAGAAATTAACAAAATGGAATGAAAATGGGATGAACATTTCACGTAAAGAGATTACATATTGAAAGAAGCAACGACACAGGAATCTCTTCCTTGAAATACAATCCTTCCTTTGCAAATTTATTCATAACACAGAAATCAGAGACTAATTCCAATGGAGAGCCTCATCCCTTGAAAGTTTCCCAACCAAACCCTATATCGCTATATCGAGAGTGTATTTATACTATTTTGGCACTGAGACTATTCTCCAAAACCAACGTAAAAACTATTTCCAGTCGTAATCAAACATTAACAGTCTAGAGAGTGGAACTATCAACATGATTAACAAATGTGAATAAACATCATGGGGCTAGTGGATATATTCAACATGAGTGACAGCTTGACATGCTTGGCTACTATTGTGGATTGTGAGTATGACGCCTTTTTGTTTTCTTTCAGGTGAGTCACCATTTACTGGGTTTTGGACCTTTTAGCTAGCTTGATGAGTCAGCATAATGCCCTTTTTCTATCCAAAGTGTGTGTTTTCACCGTGTTCAAATGTAGCTTTTTGCATGGGCACACACTGGAAGGGTAGTTTGCATATTTCCCTTGCTCAACCTTATCCGTCCACCCTTTCTCCCTGGGTAACACTATTAGGCGTGGGGTTTGGAAAAAGGGACACATCGCTCCTACCCGAGGAAAGCCTTTGTGGTGGATTTTCATTCTTCTACTCCTCACCTCCAACAAGGTGGGCTCTCCCACAGGCAATAAGGTGTAGCATAACTCCACTAGCCCCATCACCCTTGGAAAGTGGAATTCACAAATCGGGTTGTGCATGTATTAGACCCCCTTATGCTCCCATTCAAACAAATGCTCCTACAAAGAGCAGTCCAGGACTGTCTCCCTATGCGGAGGATTTGGAGGAAGTGATGTCATCAGAGGATCCTGAAAAAACACCTACAAGGAATGAGTGTCCAGGAAATGCATCACTGGAGGTGCAGGTATCTAAAGGTGGGTGTATATCTAAAAAATATTCACGTCTGGGCCCCAATCACTAGTGTCATCCTTGGCATGGAACACCAAGGGGATGGGTGAGTGTGGAAATTTGCTCACCAACCATTGGTACACCTAGATAGACAAGATTTTCAAACCATATCGCCATCGCCAAACCCTTCAAACATCTATGGACTCACGATGAAACAAAAACTTGGGCTCTGGAAATATGTTAGCTCATCCTTGGCATTCCAAAGGCAATATATACAAGGCATTAACACTGAATTTTGCAATGCCTGGTTAGCATTCCTGCACATTTTTCCATCAAGTTTCTTTAGTGCTATCATGTGTGAGGGCACGGGCATGGTTATTCTTTACCTGCTGGGAATCTAGTCACGTCGCTTCATCGACTACGGCACCTTACCATTTGTTGTCAGAAATATTTTTGGATCTCACCTTGTATAGTTGATCCATGCTGCAAAGCACATGAAGTGAATGCTCGAACGCTTCCTTGCTCTTGTGATGTAGGAAATAGAATGGTCTCTGCCTTTCTGCTGGCCTTGCCCCATGTGAATAGCGGATTCATAGGTTATTTTCCTTACTTCTGCAGGCCAATTCACACAGAAGCCACCTATCTTTAGGAAATACAGCTCTACCACAGGGATGATTTCACCTATACGCACGCTACAAATGGTGTCAGGGGAATTAGTTAATCAGCCGAGAGGCATATTATGCATATGAACATCTCCTCCATTTTCATATCTGCACTGGATGTGACACTTACAGCCCCGAGGATTCCTCAACACTCCAATTTGGGGAACCTTTCACGTCCACCCTCCACATTTCATTACTTCTGCAGCCAATTTCTCTTCTCTTGATACACCGATCAGCTTTAGATCGTGGCGTGTTCTTACCCATTGATTTAGATTGACCTTCCCATCCAACTATCATTCTGAGTTGGCCCTATCACGTCTTCATGAATCGGGATCCTAACATTCTCCATGCTAGTTCATATTGTGAAAAGAGCCATAGCCATAGATCTACCTCCACTCTTATCGTGATCGTTGATTCTTTTCAGCAAGTACCACTTTTCGTGATTTGGAATCACGACTTCCTCCACACAATTTTGGATTGCAAAATCAGCTGGGGCATAATTCCACTTCTGCTTTCATCCCTGTCATCAGATACTTTTTCCCTTTAACCTGTTTCGCTATTTGGGAAAGTTCCTTCTATCAATCATGTTTGCTTAGTGAAACCACTTCAGGCTGTCAATCGAGCTTCACCTTGATCACAACACTTCATTGTTTTCCAGTTTTATCAGACTCTGCGAATGCCAAACTTTGACCATTCTCTCATGTATTTTGGCCAAAAACATTCTCTATCATCACTCTTCTTCCTTGTGCTCCTGGATCATTGGTATACGATGCCTTTCTCTATCAATGTCGTGGCTGCAAGTCTCCACATCCGAAGGAATCTACCACCATAGATTAAGCTCTCTTCATTATGTGACGGTCTCAAAACATGGAAAATGTGTCGCTGATAATCTGAAAGGCACTCAAATAATTTTCAAATGAATAGGAACCCTTTCGAGCTCTGTCAGGCCCATAAATTGACTATTGCAAGTGGAGTGCTAACAACTGGCTCCATGAGGGATGCTATCCTCCCAGTGAGGTAGTGAAGAACCGTTAGAGACCAAGTTCCAAATCCATTAGGTTGTCCCCAATTTTTCCTTTGAAGCCTCCATTCTACTCCGAGCTACTTTAGCGAATTTAGGTCACTCTGCAAACCATTCTCTTGCCTAGATTCTGAAACTGAGAACATTTGTGACTGCAAACATGTGCTTACAACTAAAAATGAAAAAAAAACTAAAATAGCAATGAAGGAAATGCTCCATGATTGCCGAGCTTATTTTTTCCTACCTACTCTACCTAACTTAGTGTGCAAGTCCGTCTAAGTGAAATCAGACTTCCAATGAAGCCAATCAGGTAGCTTTCCTAATAGGTTTGTTCTCTTTTCATGCTTGATGAACAAGAATGAAATACAAAATGGAAGAAGGATAAAAACAAATAAACTGATCTTTACAGTAGAGATGCGACCAGTCATTACCATTACCTATCCTTTCGATGTACTATGCTATGGGGTCATAAAAAACACGACAACCTCCAGCATATTCTGTCATCTATTCATGGGAAATATGTCCAGAGCTCTCTTCTTATGGTGATCTGTCAGGATGATACTTGGAAGATCCTAGGAAAGGGCCCACAAAATCGTCCTTCAATGAAACATCCATTCTTTCACTCAAAATTTCTGAAACTAGAGCTTCACTTTCTTCATGTGCCTCAGAATGAACGTCCTCCTTTTCTTTAACAAAACTGAGTAGGCATATTCCTCCTTTATGGGGTGATATTACTGAAGGTAGAAAATTAAAAAAGGTATTTATTTGAGGGCTGATACCTTTTTCTTTGTGACTCAACACCTCATCACAAATTCCCGATGTATCAATAAACAAAGAGGGATTGCATGACTGTTCCTCTTTATCATATTCTCTTCCACATAAGTTTATGGAATGCACCATATCATCTAACTTTTGTTTCTGCTTAGACGGTTTAATCATGTTCTGTATTAATTGAAAAGAGGAATAACACAAGGGTAGGCTTTCACCTCCAACACATTCACCATTCTTTCCTGTCTCAAGCTTATGAATTTGGATTGCAACTTGATTTTCTCCATTAGTAGACCTTGCTTTTATAACTGGATCTTCAGGTATAGCCTCCAGATACTCCTCCTCATGCTCATCATACATAGGTACACTGTAATCCCTTTTAAAATTGTCATTAACGGACCCGGTGCTGAGAAGATTGCAACCTTCAGAAAACAAGCCTACTAACCCATCTATTTCTATATCAGGCTGATCATCTTCCTATTTAGCAAGGGAAAGCTTTAGTTGAACAAGGACTCTCCCCTTTTTTTTGTAGGGCCCAACCAATTTTAAAGTATCTTTTATTTCGCCACCACTATCTTGTCCTTACAATCTTTGGGATCTTTTAAGGTTTTCCTCAACCTCCAAACAATCAGTAAACATATGCTACAGAGTGGTTGATTTTCTTTCCAAAAGAAGCAAGGAAAGCTCAAGGGGAAAGGTGGCTGCATAATAGATCTTAGAAGCATTCTCCAGAGGTTGGACCTCCTTGGGCATGTTATAATAAAAGCTTGCAAATATTCTGTTAAAACTAGATATGGCCTCACCCTCATGCCTCTTCAGGGAATAAAATTCTGAAAGCATTTGATACAGTGGCCTTCTCCTACCCCAAAACTTTAAAAAGGTGCAAGAAAACTATTTCCAGGTATTGATGGACTTAAGTTTCAAGTGTTTGAACCATTCTTTAGCATCTCCTTGCAAAGACTGGGCAAAAGTCCTCATGAAAACATCATCATGTTCTATCTCAAAAAGGTCAAAGAAATGTCCAAAGGCTTGTAAATGTTTCTCAGCAGTGAAGTCTTTGGATTCTCCATCAATTTTGGGGAGGTACTTGTAATGTTTTGCAGGAAAATCATGGAGGATAGGAGGCAATTGTAGTGGTTTGTACCAGCTTGGAAGACTAGGAGAGACCAGGTTAGGTGCAATAGATGCACTATTAACTGAGGTTTCATGAGGTTCATAGGGGTAACCTTTAACATCATGAGCTTTGGGAGAAAAAACTTGGTCAAAATAAAATGTACAAGATGATGTAATGCTTTTGGTTCGTAAGGAAGGATAAACAAGAATATATTCATAGCTCTATTCTGAATGAATTGAACCATAGAAGAATGTTTTGATAAATTTAGGAAAGGATAGGAACAAACTTACAAGACAAGACAATGCATATTGGAAGGAACTGTTATCACCTAAAAGTGGTTCACTGCCTCATCTGACCCATTACATGGCTCATTTGTCCATTTTCCTACCATATTTCCATCAAAAACCCATAAAACCATGCAAAAAGCCTCCAAAAGGCTTAAAATTCCTCCAAAAAAGCAAAAATATCCAAAAAGGAATAAAAAATATAAAATAATGAGGAAATGAGGAAAAAACCCTGAATAGCTGAAACCCTAACCCTAAAACCGCATGGTTTTCAATTATAAATAAGGGGTGGAAACCCCTTATTCGATATCCACAATCATAAGTATCCTGCCTCTGCCAAAATTGCTCGTGAAACCATAGCTCACCATTGAAGCTATTTTAACCGTAAGAGCCCCTTTTGGCCCATTTCCACCATTGGAGAAAGAGAAGAAGCAGCTTGAAGCTCGGAGCCACCGACATCGGACCAACGCAACGGACTTCACCAACCTCCACATCGGAGGTAACATCAATAAAAATCATTATTTAATATTTACTGCTTTCGTTTTATGTTGTTTACTTTCTACTGTTTTTTTTAATGCACTTGTTTAGATTTAATTCCCATTATTGTTTAGCATCTTTGGATTTCAAGTTATAGATTTTAATTCATATTCCATTGAACTGCTACTAAGGAATCCATTGTCCTTAGTAGGTACTCATTCGTACAAGCTAGGGAGAAAACCCTAGCTACAGTTTTGGCGACTCCGCTGGCTTTTTTAGTCTTTTTATTTTCCGTTTTTTACTTTCGGCCGCCACCGACCGCGACTTTCCGCCCCATAACCACGTCCCGACCGCGACTGTTGCCTTCAAACCCGCGGTCCGACCGCCGCTGTTAGCTAAAAACCTGCGTCCCGACCGCGACTGTTGCCTTCCAACCCGCGGTCCGACCGCCGCTTTTATCCCAAAAACTGCGATCTGAGCGCGACTGTTTCGTCCAAACCCGCGGTCCGACCGCCGCTGTTAGCCAAAAAACCGCGATCTGAGTGCGCCTGTTTCGTCAAAACCCACGGCGTGATTGCTGCAATTTTTTGCTATTTTTGACACCAGCCCCTTTGCTGCCATATTTCCTGCAGCCCTATAGCCTTTTTCTGCACCATTATTCCTGTTATATTTTTACAGCATTGTTTTAAAAAAAATTTAGCATTCTTTATTCCAATAATTTGGCATGATAAAAGTTTTTTAATTCAGCATTATTGATATTTACGAAGTCACCCTGGCACTTCTTTTCTGGGTTTATAACTTCACAAGCACACACTCTGTCATCTAAATCAAGTGAGACCTAAAAAATTACTTAACTCAACCAACCTTTTAACCCCACTTGGGGAACATAAAAGAAATTTTGTAGTTAGGTAGGATCAAGGGGATAGGCTTCCAATAACACCCCTTGGTTATTTACACTTGAGACATAGCTGTTGTCCTTTAGGGTACCAAAATCCCCTAGTATTTTTTGACACGGTCACAACCATA
>LPNX010682089.1:861089-886295 GCA_001517045.1 Pseudotsuga menziesii | reverse complement strand
TGTAGGCAACCTGCTATTTTTTGGTATTCTGACCATTTCTGTTGATACTCCGCCTGTTGTAGCACGCAGTTACAGTGGGTGTTTTGAGTTGTTGTTGGCCTAAGCGCCCCATTTGTTGAAGCTCTCCTTCTGCACACTCGGTAGCATTAGAGTTTTTTGAGATATTTTGTAGTTAGTTCAACCCGCACAGATTTGACCTCATTTTATCACCATTTCTTCCCCGAGACATTCTCGGCGCCTCCGAGGCAAGCCCCCACGGCACGGATCACTTGATACCACTCATCGTAGATCTCGAGCCTTGTCACTTGACTCCACTCGTCAGCGGCATAGGACTCCATCACCAGACTCTGACGCCCTTTATTTTACATCCTACTCGGAGCCTGAATCCGAGAACACCCTTTACACCGCCCCTACTAGCCCCATGGCTGGCGTGAATCCCACTCCCTTAACGGGAGGGACCGTTGGTGGCACATCCACCACGACCCCCAGTACCTCACCTACTTTGGGTACACCCTCCACAGGGGCCCCCTCTACTGTCCCCCTCACAGTACCGATTCCCGCAGCAGGAATACCGGTCCCCACTCCATTAGTGACTCATACCCTCTTTGGGGGTGCAGGTCCGTCCTCTACCACCATAGTCCCCCCACTTGGGGGCAACCTCCCTCACATGACCCCTCCACTTGGGGGCATCGGCCCCAACTTTATCCAAACCACAACCGTGTCACACCCTTCGTCGAGTCTGCCATACATGGCTAGCCTCAATCTACCTGACCTAGCCAGATTAACCAACGACCCCATCCGGCACAACCTTGTGTGGCCTCACATGCCCACCAAGCTCCCCTCGGACATCCCTAAGTTCGAAGGCAAGGCAGGTGAAGACCCACAGAACCATATCATGTCCTTCCATCTATGGTGTTCCTCCAACTCCATAGTAGACAACTCCATTCGCCTCCGTTTATTACAGCACGCTTTCACTGGCTCTGCTGCCAAATGGTATATCGAGCTACCCCATGGAACCCATGCCACCTTCACGTCCCTGGCCTTGACCTTCCTCCAGTTCTTCCAGTTACCTGTCCGCTATGACGCAGGCGTGGAGATCCTCCTATCTTGCCGGCAGAACACGGCTACCCATATCACAGACCACATTCACGAATGGCAGCGACGCCGTAGCCTATGCAAAATCAAGTTAGATGACCGGATCTTCCTTGATTGGTTCCTCAAATCCCTCCTTCCGCTCATTGCTAAGGATGTGGCAGCCGAAAGACCCCAGTCGGAGGAAGAGGCTATCCTTAAAGCCCAGCAGTTCGATCTTATTTACGCCCAGTCAGGTTATCTTTATACCATCATACCTGACGCCCCTCGTGGCGATCCCTCCCAGCACGATGCACCGGGGGCATCCCACGCTGCCGACGGCATCATTGGCCGTCTCTCTTCGCAGCCTCAACCATTTTCCATAGCCCGTCCTCCCCCTGGCCCTGAACCTTCATGGGCTACATCCCAGTCTGGAGCAACCAACTCGTATGCTCAAATGCCACATCAACACCATTCCCATGGACCCTCCTGTCCACCTCAGTGTTTCGGCCATATAACTTCCGCTTACACCTCCCCGATCGCACCTCAGCCCTACTATCATCAGTAGGCTACACCAGCTCTTGCACCACCACAAGTCCAACCTCATTATTATCAGCCACAGCCAATCCCTGCGGCAAATCCACAACCCGCTCCACAGCACTATCAACAACCCCCCCAAGTAGCTGCACCAGCGCAGCCTCCACCTCCATATTATCCACCGCAGCCTGCTCCAGCACCTGCGCAAACTCAGAATCCACCTGCTGGCCAAGGGCAAGTTTATGCTCAACAAAACCTGCCGCAGAACCAGAACAACCACGGCAACCAGGGCCAACAAAACCGCGGCAGAGGCCGAAATCGTGGGAATAACCAACCAACCGAGCAAGCTGGTCAACACCCCAATCCCCCCACTCATAATAACGCGGCCCCTACCAACCAAAACCCTGATCGCCCACCCAAGCAGGCTAAAAATCCCAATTTGCGAACGAACTATCCTTGTTCTGTTTGTGGGGTCTATGGCCACTACACCCATTTTTTCCCACTTATGGAGCGAGTCCAACAACTTTTGGCTGCTGATAGACTACGCCACGGACAGGCGGCTCCTCAAGCACCACCCAATCCCCCACAACCTCAGCAGCCACCATTGGTGCTACAAAACCCCTTACCAAACCAAGGCTTAGTGAACACTGAACCATTGGCTCCCCCTTCAGCCAATGCGCCCATCCAAAAAATCACTTACGCGGCTCCTGATCAACCCATATTTGACTCAGGTACCCACCATTTGTTAATAATGTCCTCCGATGAGGTCAACCTCCAGACTCGGCGGAACCAATATGGCTCCACCTCGGAAGCCCCTCTTGCCAACAACCCCGCTAACGCTCATCCCACTGATCAGGCGTTACGTATACCTCCACCTCCATTAGATGGCGCTCCCAAAACAGCCCGTTTCCCACTTCGCCATATCAACAACAACACCAATGCACGGGCTGTGTCTAACTACAACATTGTCGATGATCTAGCCCAATCCCCCGCAGCCATGTCTGCGTTAGAAGTCTTGAAAAATTGCCCTTCGCATCGTAAGACTTTACTCTCAGCCATTGGAGCTATCGATCCAAATGATTCACAGTTAATGGCATTTGATTTGGACCAATCCGAACCCCGCCTGCCTTCCAATTTATCATTCCAAGTTTCTGTCTCCATTCGGAATTTTGTCGTCCATCGATGCATTATTGATGAAGGTGCCTCTACATGTGTCATGCCCATCTCCATCTGGTAGAAAATGGGATCCCCCCCTCTCCAGCAGTCCTCTACTGCATTGCGAGCCTATGACGGCCGTTCAGCTCAACCATAAGGACTATTGACCAATGTCCCCCTCCAGCTGGCTGGCAAAACCGTCCTAATCAACATTGAGGTTATCAATGCCCAGCTTGATTACAACCTTTTACTTGGCCGCAGCTACATGTATGCCATGCAAGCAGTCGCTTCTACCGTTTTTCGTATCATGATGTTCCCCCATGAGGGACGCGTGGTCACGGTTGACCAACTTACTTACCACGATCCCAATGCCCCTGCGGCGCCCGAAAATGTTCTCCCCATGGTGGAACAACCTATCTCGGGTGCCACCAACACAATCGTTTCTTCTATAGGGCCCGTACTCCCCATGGTTGAACAACCTATTTCGGATGCCACCACCTCATTCGTGTCTTCAGCGGGTCCTAGAGTTTACTCAAATGCGCCAATGACTTCAACCTTACCATCTATTCCACCCCCGTCTCCTACCACCGAAGTATCTGATCTATGTACCCTGTCCCACATCACGTGGACTCCTACTAATCAAATGCCTTTGTTGTCGAAACCCCCTTTGGTACCTAGTCACATTGGTGCTACACCCATTCATACCATTCCTTTCCTCTTTCCCCCGTTAGGAGTGGCTAGCGCCCCGGTCATGGCTACCCTCAACCTCCCTGGTTTAACCTTAGGATTACCCGTTTGGTATCTTTCGCCTCCCGTTAGTCCCCCGACACCAGGCATCGTCCTGCAACCAGTGCAACCCATCATCACTACTAATCAACCACCTCCCAGTGTTGCTACCCCGTCATCCTCTGCGAAACCCACCCCTCTTCTTCCCAAACCCACTGGGGGCAGAGGCCCCCAACCTTACACCGTTGTCCCACCCACTAAGACAGTCAAAAACCCCCCTGTGTTTCGTGCTCCTCCAAAATGCGCGCTATGCGATGAGTTGGGCCATCCGACTCACCTATGTCCTCAGTTACCAGCATTAAAGGAGTACATGCGAATGCTCGACGACGACCCCACCATCCCGGTTGTCCATCTAGATCCAACCCCTACGCCTCGCGACAAATCCCTGCGCACTAACCACTCCTGTGCCTTATGCGATCTTTATAGGCATTACTCCCATCACTGTCCCGATATCCCCGAGTACAGGCTAGCTCTCTTTGATATGAACAATCCGGAACTTGAGACGGCACCACTCATTATTGAGGAAATCCATTCCCCGGTCTCTTCCCCTTCCGAAGAGGTTAATACCACTCTCTTTGAGATAAACAATCTGGATCTCGAGATGGCCCGCCTCACCATTAAGGAAATCCACTTCCCAGTCTCTCCCCCTTCCGAAAAGGTCAATCCCGTTCTTGTCGAGATGAACCATTTAGATCTTGAAAAGACATCACCCACCATTATGGAGATCCACCCCCCGGACTCTCCCTCTTTCGAAGAGATTAATACCATATATATGATCTCTTCCGTCACTACACCCCCGTCAATCGATTTGACGAGCCAAACTTTCCGTACTGATAAGGAGATCCTCGAAGCTCTCACTGCCTCGGATTATCCCTGGGATGACATGCCCCGTCTTGACCCTGCCATTATAGCGCACCACATTGACACATGGCCTGATGTACCCACCGTTCGTCAGAAACAGCGTCCCATTCATCTCTAGCTACAGTCTTGGAATCAGCACGACGAGACCGTCACGATGGTCACCTCGTAGCATTATTTTGTCTACGCCATTTTTTGCCCATTTTTTAGACACCAATAGTTGCCTCGGTTTGCGTGCCACTTGGGCCGCTCTCCATTTTTAACACTTTTTATATCGCCGGATTCATTTTTCCGATCTCGTGATGATGCTTGAGATCATTTCTCACTCTCACTTGGTACAATTACAACAGTGCGCCCCTACACCTTGACCGCATCAATTTGCGCGCCACATCGGCCATCATCAGATTATTTCACTTTTTTACATGAGCCATCCACTCCTGTCATACTGCAAATGTTTCGTTATTTTTCCACCATTCATTCACCCCGCAAGAAGGCCCACCAGTGTTCACCCGCCACCCTCAGTCCTGGTCATCATAAATGCTCCTTGATTGAACACTTCCTCCTTGCCTGGCCATTATTTCAGAGTCTTCTTATTTGCTTTCAGACTCCTTAAAATTGAAAGCAACCACGAGCATGAACCGTCCTGGGCTCATAAAATCCACCGGACAGTATCATTTTATATCCACACTTCTTCAAGTTCCCTAACCCATGAAGCAGTCCCCCCGCGCCTCTTGGCGCTATGATCGATCATCTCAGCAGCACCCCCAGTCAGGTCGCCTTTGTTCAGAATATTCTGCAATCGCCTACCATTTTACCACAGCTTGCGTCTCTCTCGGCCCATTCACCTTCAGATGCTATACAGATATGATCCCTTTACCACTAGTCAGTTTCATATGCTGCCCGATCATCCCCACCATCATATTCTGAACAAAGGAAGTTTGAGTCCACCCACTCTACTTGCCCAGTTATTTACCCCAGTTTATCAACCCTGCCATCAGTACTATCACATTTCGGTTTTTTACCTCGCGCTCCTATCAAGGAAACATCATTGCCTTGATAGTTGCAGGTCTCCCTCTCTCGACGACAACCCCTCTATTCCAGAGGATAGACCTAGAGGCCCCTGCGCCTTGGACCCATCACCATCTGTGATGAGTGCCTACGGACCATTTTGGGAAGACTCATCATTGCCTCTCCGAATAGTTGTTTCTCACATGCTCGACTTCAGTACCTTATTCGCATAGTTGAGAATCGTGCAGGATATATATCCTTTCCATTCTGTGTCGAAGACCCCGGATTTCCCCCGACTCTAGCACATTGGTGAGTCACTTCGGAACGCCCAGTTATATGTTCCCGTGGATGTCCGGGCTGCGTTGGCGATTGTATTCGGAAGCCATTCAGTTCTATGCTTTTTTGAGTACCCAGTTCAGTTCCAGATCAGTGTACCATTACGAGTGTGCCCCTTCTCACTCTGATCCAGCAGCGCATCAGTTCCTTCAGAACCACATTCAGTAGCACTGCTGCCATTCCAGTGTATCAGTTTTTCAGCTCAGACATGGTCAGCTCAGTAGTATGTTCCAGATTTGTGTCCCTTCCGGACCCTCATAATATGCACAGTGATTATCTACTATAGGTCCTTCATTTTGGGCCTCACAAGTGATTTTTATGTATCTTGATACGAGCATGGGAATGCCCACCTCGTCCATCTATTGAGATTCTTCCTCATTCAGTATTTGAGGACATGTATATGTTAAAGATCCCCATATTTTGGACCTCATTGTTATTACTATGCTATATCCTGATACAAGCATGGGAATGCCCGCCTCGTTCAGATGATCAGATGATTCCTCATCCATTATTGAGGTTATGTACTTTTCAGTCCTTGCAGGTGGTTCCAGATTGGTGTTCCGAATTTCAGCTGGTTCTTTCTCTTCTCCACACCTCAGGAAAACCAAATATGACTCATGATGTCCATCGGCCATACGATGAGCTCCTACCCTCGCACATCAGGGGGCAATCTGTTATCACCTAAAAATGGTTCACTGCCTCATCTTCCTAATTACATGGCTCATTTATCCATTTTCCTACCATATTTCCATCAAAAACCCATAAAACCATGCAAAAAGCCTCCAAAAGGCTTAAAATTCCTCCAAAAAAGCAAAAATATCCAAAAAGGAATAAAAAATATAAAATAATGAGGAAATGAGGAAAAAACCCTAAATAGCTGAAACCCTAACCCTAAAACCGCATGGTTTTCAATTATAAATAAGGGGTGGAAACCCTTTATTCAATATCCACAATCATAAGTATCCTGCCTCTGCCAAAATTGCTCGTGAAACCATAGCTCACCATTGAAGCTATTTTCACCGTAAGAGCCCCTTTTGGCCCATTTCCACCATTGGAGAAAGAGAAGAAGCAGCTTGAAGCTCGGAGCCACCGACATCGGACCAACGCAACGGACTTCACCAACCTCCACATCGGAGGTAACATCAATAAAAATCATTATTTACTATTTACTGCTTTCGTTTTATGTTGTTTACTTTCTAATGTTTTGTTTAATGCACTTGTTTAGATTTAATTCCCATTATTGTTTAGCATCTTTTGATTTCAAGTTATAGCTTTTAATTCATATTCCATTGAACTGCTACTAAGGAATCCATTGTCCTTAGTAGGTACTCATTCGTACAAGCTAGGGCGAAAACCCTAGCTACAGGAACATAAACTCGAGTATCTTAAACTTTCACGATGCATTTTTGGGCCTTACAAGGGATCCGTTTTCCCTGGTCGGAGCTTGGTCAATTTTTTTGACAATTTGATTTATGGGTCATACCACCAGTGGAGTCGCTGAAGTATGAATCCTTCAAGAGTGGAGTCACCAGGTGAAAAGTGCTCAACCTTCTTGATTTCTGATCATTGTTCACCATCAACAACCAGATCTAAAACTATGTTGTTCTTCCTAGGGATGATATTCAATTTCATCTGCGGCAAAGGCACCAGTTTGTTAGCATTGGGATTGAGCCCATAGGTTGGGCGAAAAAGGGTTCTCTCTCGGGCAATAGCAGAACCATTTTATACTGCGCCTCTGGCCTTCCATAGTCAGAGAGGGATTTCTTACTTGTTTTCAGGTTTACTTTACATAGGATATTCGATCAAGAATGGTTAGGGGGCCAGACTCTTGAATGGGGCGGGTGTGTTAATGTAAGATGTAGGTCATACTATCAGAGTAAGGAACCATTGGGAAATGGAGTCAAAGGTCCGTGGAGGGAACATATTGCAAGAGGTAAAGAATGGTGTAAATTTACAAATAGAGGCAAGATAGTCGTCGATCTTGCAATCAGGAGATATTCAGTGGGTGATTAGTAGATAAGAGGGAATGGTCCATCACATAGAGCACCCACAATATGAATTCTACGTAACTTTAGAAGAAAACTTAAATGAATATCTAAAACAACAGATAGAGCATAGAATGTATGAATTCCAAACTCTTATACACTCATTTCAAACATGAAAGAAATTAACAAACTGGAATGAAAATGAGATGAACATTTCACGTAAAGAGATTACATATTGAAAGAAGTAATGACACAGGAATATCTTCCTTGAAAGACAATCCTTCCTTTGCAAATTTATTCATAACACAGAAATCAGAGACTAATTACAATGGAGAGCCTCAGCCTTTGGAATTTTCCCAACCAACCCCTATCTCCCTCTATCGAGAGTGTATTTATACTATTTCGGCAATGAGACTATTCTCCGAAACCAACCTAGAAACTTTTTTCAGTCACAATCAAACATTAACAGTCTAGAGAGTGGAACTATCACCATGATTTACAAATGTGAATAAACATCATGGAGCTAGTGGGTCCATTCAGCCCGAGTGAAATCCTGATGTGCTCGGCTACTATTGTGGATTGTGAGTATGATGCATTTTCATTTGCTTTCAGGTGAGTCACCATTTGCTGGGTTTTGGACCTTTTAGCCATCCTGACGAGTCAGCATAATGCCCTTTTTATGTCCAAAGTGTGTGTTTCCGCTGTGTTCAAATGCAGCTTTTTGCATGGGCACATAATGGTAGGAAAGTTTGCATCTTTCCCCTGCTCAACCTCATCCGCCCCCCCTTCATCCTTGGGTAACACTATTAGGCGTGGGGTCTTTAAAAAGGGACAGATCGCTCCTAGTTGAGGCAAGCCTTTGCAGTGTCTTCTCATTCTTGTACTCCCCACCTCAAGTGAGGTGGGATCTCCCACAACAAACTAGGTGTAGCATACCTCCACCAGCCCCATCACCCTTGGCAAGTGGAATTCACAAATTGGGCTGTGCATGTATTAGACCCCTAATGCTCCCATCCAAACAAATGCTCCTACAGATAGCAATCTAGGACTGTCTTCTTATGCGGAGGGTTTGGAGGCAGCGATGGCATCAACGGCTCCTGAAAAAACACCCTACAGGGAGTGAGCATCTAGGAAATGTGTTGTTGAAGGTGTAGGTATCTGAAGGTAGGTGTATTTCTCAAAACTCTTTGCATATGGGCCCTGATGACTGGTATCATCCTTGGCATAGAACACCAAGGTGACGAGTGAGTGTGGAAATTTTCTCACCAAGCATCAGCACACCTAGATGGACAATATTTTTGAACCAAATTGCCATATCCAAACCCTTTGAACTTCTATGGACTCGCGATGAAATGAAAAATTGGGCTCTGGAACTATGTTAGCTCATTTCTGATGTTCCAAAGGCAATATATACAAGGCTTTGAGACTGAATTTTGCAATCACCGGTCAGCATTCCCGTAGATTCTGCCATGAAGTGTCTTTGGTGCTAGCATGTGTGAGGGTGTGGCCATGGTTATTCTTTACCTACTAGGAATCTAGTCACGTTGCTTCATCGATTGCAACACCTTACCGTTTGTTGTGGGCAATATTTTAAGACATCACCTTGTATAGTTGATCCGTGTTGCAGAGCACATGAAGTGGACGCTCCCACGCTTCCTTGCTCTTATGACATAGGAAACAGAATGGTCTCCCCCTTCGTGCTGGCCTTGCCCCATGTGAATAGCGGATTCGCCGGTTGTTTTCCTTACTTCCATAGGACAATTCACATAGAAGCCTCCTGTCTTTAGGAAATACGGCTCTACCATAGGGATTATTTCACCTATATGCACGCTACAAATGGCATTGGGGGAATCAATTAATCAGTGTCATCTCTACACTAGATGCGACACTTACAGCCCCAAGGATTCCTCAACCCTCTGATTTGGGGAACCTTTCATGTCCACCGTCCATGTTTCATTACTTCTACAACCAACTTCTCTTCTCTTTATACAACGAGAAGCTTTAGATCGCAATGTGTTCTTACTCGTTGATTTAGATTGACCTTCCCATGCAAATGTCGGTCTAAGTGGGTCCTATCACCTCTTCATGAATCAGGATCCTGACATTGTCTGCACTAGTTTAGATCATGAAAAAGAGCCACAGCCGTAGATCTACCTCCGCTCTTGTCATGATCGTTGATTTTTTGCAACCAGTACCACTTTTCGCGATTTGGAATCATGAATTCCTTCACACAAGTTTGGCTTGCGAAATCAGCTGGGGCCATAGATCCTCTTTTGATTTCATCCCTACCATCATATACTTCCACCCTTTAACATGTTTCATGACTTGGGAAAGTTCCTTCTATCGATCATGTTTTCTCAGCAAAACCGCTTTGGGCCGTCGATCGGGCTTTGCCTTGATCTCGACCCTTCATTGTTTTCCAGTTTTAATAGACTCTGTGAATGCCAAAATTTAACCATTCTCTCACATCTTTTGGCCAAAAACATGCTCTATCATCGCTATTCTTCCTTGTGCTCCTAGATCATTGGTCTATGACGCCTTTCTCTATCAGTGTCGTGGCTGCAAGTATTCACCTCCGAAGGAATCTACCACTGTACATTGAGCTCTCTTCATTATCTAACAGTATCAAAACATGGAAAATGTGACTCTTATAATTTGAAAGGCACTTACATAATTTTCAAATGAATAGGACCCTTTTTGAGCTATGTTAGGCCCATAAATCGACTGTTGCAAACAGATTGCTAAAACTTTCTTTAACAAATTTTGTAAGGGATTCATTAGTTCAGATAAATTTGGGATGAATCTCCTTATGAAATTTATCTGACCATTGAAATACTGGAGAGCTTTAAGATTCTGAGGCAAGGGGACTTTCTTAATGGCTTCGACTCGCTCACGATCAACCTTGACACCATCCTTAGAAATGATGTGTCCTAGCAACTTGCCTTCATCAATCCCAAATATTGACTTGGAAGGGATTAAGGAAATACCATATTTATGACATCTTATGAAAACCTTCCTGAGATGACTTATGTGGTCAGATATTTCCTTTGAAAAAACAATTAAGTCATCTTGATATATTTTGATTATTTTTCCTATAAGTCCTTTAAAGGCAAAATCCATGGCTCTTTGAAAGGTGGAACCGGCATTTAGTAAGCCAAAAGGAATTCTTAAAAAATTGTAGGTGCCCCAAGGTGTGGTGAATGGAGTTTTATGTTGATCTTCTTTACTTACCAATACCTAGTTATAACAAAAAAAGCCATCCAACATGGAAATCATTCATGATCCTGTTACTCTTTGAAGTAATGTTTCCATGTCAGGAAATGGATAGTTATCCTTAAGGCATGATGTATTTAGATTTCTGGAATCTATACATATTCTAATTGACCCATTATTCTTTCTAACAACAACCAAGTTGGAGCACCATGATGAATGTCTTGTAGGTGCTATGATCCCTGCTGCTAACATCTTCTGAAGTTCCTTCTGCACATTGGGGGCCAACTTAGGATTTATTCGCTTAATATTTTATTGGAAAGGCTTGACCTCCTTAGCCTCTTCTGTGAGGGGAATAGTGTGTTGAAACACATCTTCCCGATAGGCTTTAAACTCATCATAACTAAAGGCCAACACATATCTATACTCTTTCATTAAGTTGATCAAATTGTTCCTTTCCTTTTCCAAAGTACCTTTTCCAATTTTTATTAACTTAGGGTCTTTATCCGTTCCTATGTTTATTTCCATATAATCCCCAATTTTTTTTATTCTTTTGTTTTTTTATGACGATCTTGTCAATCAAACAGATTTTCAGAAGCTATCAGGATACTCGAGATGTGATTCCTTACATTATCCTCGCACTCCTAATACTCTTTACCCTCCTGCTTATAACTGATCTTTCCACCCTCAAACTCTTGGAGATTATGGATGAATCTCAAGAGTTGTTCATCATCTTTAAACACCCGCCAATTATCTACATTATCTGGAATTGAAGGTCTGAAATTAATTTCCATTTTTCCATTTCCATTAATCATCTCATCTAAAGGATAAAGGGTGGATGCTGCCACCGCCAACTTATCTATTAACCCATTCATTTCCCTAGGGATATTTTGAATATTAAGTGCATCAAACCATTCCATGGTGTCCCATATGGCATTCCTATACTTCCTTAATCTGTCACTTTTACACTGATACTAATTCTTAAGCTGGAGGACGACTAAATATGAATCACCTTTTATGTTAAACATCTTTATTCCCATGTCTTTAGCACTTTCTAACCCTAGAAGAAATGCCTCATACTCAACTACATTGTTCAATGCTTTGAACTCCATCTTGAAAGCAAAGCTGTAGATTTTATTTGAAGGAGAAATGATCACGATGGCCGCACCCTTTCTGATTTTGGAATAAGCCACATCAAATTACATTTGCCAAACCTCATCTATCTTTTCATATTTAACGTTCCCGTTAATAGGGGCCATGAAATTTGACAAGATAGCATAGTTTCTAAAGTTGTCAGTGTAATGTATAAATTCACCTCCAGGATTTTTACAGTTTTATACATGTTGTTTTCTTTGTTTCTCCCTATGGAGTATGACCCTTGTGTTTTCTGATGCAGGTATAGTAGCATATGTACAATCCATTTGAATGTACCCACCAAGAGTTGTATCCCACTTTCTGGAAAACAACATACCCCAATTATCTGGCACACCAATCACTACCACATACATCGCCATGTCAATGTCCAGATACCTGGCCAACTTAACATGTAGATTTAAGATTATCCCTACCACTTCAAATTCTCTTGCATCCATTCCACAAACATTGTGGTAGGGTCATGTGATCCTTAAATTTAGCTATTCCATTACTATTCTAGTTATGACATTTTATGAAGCACCTGAATCTAACATGCAGTTATGAAGGAGGAGATTTTCAACTAAAAGGGAGACATAAAAAGGTGGGTAGTATTCCCTTCTCCAATCAGCACTGTTGAGGACTATAGGCATATCCTTAGGTTTAATAAGTTCATCTTCAAATATAGCATTATTATTAGGGAGAGGTTCCTCTTTGACAATATTATGGGTTTTATTCTGACTATCCTCTATGGCTTTAAATAAATTTTCTTTTTGACCAGGAATTTGAATGATATCAGTTGCATAAGCAGATATCTTAGCATCATTCCACCATTTTTTAATGTCAATCTTTAATTCTAGGACAACAGGGGGACTTGGAAAAGGAGGAGTTGTTAGCTTAGGTTTGTACTGTTTAGCTATTGAAGACTTCTCCTTCCTTTGATAAAATACACCCTTGAATCTATCCTCCTTCATCTCTTTAACCTTTTTGGGAATAGGCATTTCACCATAGAACTGGGAAAGGAGATCCTTCTCATGACTGTAATATATGGCCTGCCTCCAATGCTGGTTCAACAAAGGGTAGGTTTGTCCTACCATGTATACATGACCCAGATCGCTTGAAGTTGTTTCTTGACCATTGACCTTGGGAATTCCATGTTCCATGACTTGATTTGCAACATAACACGTACTCTTTTGGTGGAATTGTTCACAAGGTCTACACCATTGAATCACTTCCTCTACCATGTTAGCTGAGTCTAACTGGTTTGGGATCCTAGGTTCTTGATAAGTGGCTTTCATCTGATACACTTGATTTTTCCTGGGTTGAAAGTTCCTTGGTCCATTATTCCTTTCCGTCATCACTAATCTATTCTACATGTCATTCAACTATGCAACATGATTGGCCATTTGTTGATTTTGACTAGTGACCAATTTTTTTATCATTTCTGCCACCTCCTTCGTGGGATACTTGAAAGTGCCCTTCTCTTCTGACTCAACATCATTACCCTTGGTCTCTTTGATGTGAGAAGAGTTTCCTCTGATGTATCCAGGTATGTTAGATTTACCAAATGACTGCATGTTTGTCAGCAAGAATCTGGGCAACTTTAAGATTGCCAGGTTCTTTATCTCTCAACTGGTACCTTAAGTCACTGGAGAAGGATTCAATGTAGTATATGAGGATAGAAGTATTATTTGGCTTGATGTCATCATGAAGGTCCGCAACAACCCGCCTGAATTTAGTGTTGAATTCCTCTATGGTTTCGTTCTCCATCTTGTTGATGTTATGGAGGGAAGCAAGTTGATGTCTAGGCTCTTTCGTTTCTCCCCACTTCTCCCTAAAACCATCTAGGAAGTCCTTAAGGGTTGCATAAGAGTTTTTTGCTAAGTCAAGGTACCATTCTCCATCCTCTTCTTCTAGGGATAAAGAAAACAAATTCATCTTGACATCATCATGGTCATTGGCTGCATCAATGCAGTAAGAGACTAGGTGCTTTTCAAACTTCTGTAGGTGGGCCTTGGCGGTGATGACATTATTTCCTTGGAAGGTAGGAATTTTCTTGACAACATCACCAAGGATAGCATGTGGAGCACCTGTTATCTGAGAAAATTCAAGGGGTTTGAAAAAATCAGACATTACGGTAGATGGTTGAGTGTGACTCTTTTCAAATATGTGATGGATATCTGAGAGGGATTGGTCTCCTAAATCTTCAAGGATTCTACGAGAAGTCCTCCTATTCAACCTTTCTCTAATACCTTTCAGGACCAAGGAGAGCTTTGAATAATCATTCGGGGCTCCTTCGAGTAGAAATCATTGGAGGGATATTAGACAGTGAAGTCGCTAAATGGATCGAGTTTTAATTTTGTGTTTTAAAGACAAGATCAATCAAATTTTTATATTTTTAGTTCTTTAGAAAAAAGTTAAGCTAAGTCATACTCGGGAATAAAAATATTTATCCCCGGAAATGGCACCAAAAATGTTGTCACCTTTCACACACCTGGGGGGGAACGTGGTATAAATATTCAAGCCACTTGGTGTGTCCTTGGGGGCAAGTCTTGAGTCAAGGTTGTCACCTTGTTCTTGACTCCTTCGTTTAGGAAAAATCCTAATGAAGCCAAGGGGGGTAGACCCTACGAGTTACTAAGGCGGGTTACTTAGATGATGATGGTATTAAATGAGTATGTTTTTTAGGAGTGTTGAAAAATGAATTTGACACAAGATATTTGCAAGATTTGTTATACCACAACATGGAAATCAAAATTTGATAAGCAGTAATGAGGAAACATATGATAATATAAAATACATCAGTTCCAATAATGGAGTCCACAAATGAGATTGCTGTTGAAATACAAATGGGTGTTGCAAGTTCTCTTGGTCAAATTTTAATTTAATGTATGATGAGTTGATTAAATTAGGCAGGGGGACTCCAGATATACCCAGGGGGTACTTGGAGTATGTCCAAAAATAACAATCGCTATGGCTACCCGCAAGGACTGTGTTGGCTGAATGGAGTCTTTGAGATTGTGTTCATAATACACCTGCTAGGGTGTAATAGAGATTGGCAGCTCGAGGTCACTATCCAGTAGTTCCCACTTCCTGTGGGTATTTTTCCATCGTTTACTGTTTGATTGAGGCGTTGGATTTTGGCCTGAGGTGGTTAATTGGAGAAAATGAATCCTAATTATTCTAGTCACTCGTGTTGCTTTTGATGCCGCTTGACTAATTAGATGAACCGAAGCCAAGTGCAGAGCATACACACCAGAGTCTTGTCAATTTTTTAAGGATTTTAAGTTGTGTTCTTTGTTACGAAAAAGAACCTCCAGGAATCTCTTTCAGTCCAAGTAGACCTCAATCAGGAAAGTGAGGAGGGGTTAATTTTAGATGATAACAAATAAAAATAAAACAAACATCAAGCACAACTCACAGGTTATCTAATTAGTCCTACCACGCATCTCTTTCCTCTTTTGGGTCAATTGGAAAGTCATGGGGTAAGCAGTATGATTACTTTGAATTTGCAAAAGATATTGAAATCCTTATAATTCAAATTATACAATGTTACAATACAATAAATAACTAGAAAAGAGAGAAAAAGTGTAAAAATCACAAAACGCAGGATCCCCCCTGGGGTGATGGGGAGCGGGCTCGAATGAGCCTACTCGAAGTAATTATTTTTATTATTAAGGGTTACAAATATTAGCAAATTAATTGAAAAAATTCCTCTAGGTTGTTATATCGAATGAACCCAAGGGCTTACAAAGTACAATAGTAATGATTACGGAAGATGGGGAGACCCTTGGGGGGTTTCAAATGGCCCAAAAATCGCTTTTAATACAACACCTCCTCCTCTTTTCAGTCAGACCTGCTAAAAACTAATGAGATTTAATTAGTGTATAGTTCCCAAAAACACTTTAAATGTTTCTTTGGACAACCCCCAAAAAACTACCGAAAAAGACTAAGTTAAAGTACTTTTTAAGAAAAGACAAAAATAACAAAAGAGGACAAGCCCTCTTAAGGATCTTGTCTAGCTTTAAGGAACCCAATTCAATGTGCACATTAGATGCTGGATTTAACATTTGATAAAGAAAATATATTCACTTTAAACAAGCTTTTGATTTGGCTTAAAACTGCTTATAAAAAAATGAAAGACTTTTACTGCTAGATCTAGTTTTTAAAGAGAAATGACTTGAATATTTTTCTTAAATGAAACTAAACATTTGCATGCAGATCCTATATGTTCAGATCTAGAAATATATCAGCTTTGAAACAGAAGATCTAAAATATAAAAGCCAAGTAACCAAAGAAGTGTCGATAAATATGGAGAAAGACTGAAGAGGTGGCTTGGTGCCCGAATGATCAGCCGTGGAGCTTTCTGGTGGAATGTCGAGGGACTATGCCTTTGAGAAAGTTTGGATAAAGTGAGGAAGCAAACTATATCAACACCCTCTCCAAGCTAGGAACCTTCAACTAATCCAAAGCCTTTCCAAGATGCTTATGAGATCAGGTTAATACATAAACAAAGATATTAGAATAGCATGCATATAATCTTATAAATCATGTTAAATCTAGGTCTCTAGACATGCATAAAAGAAAAAGAGATAGCCAATAAAATTATTAAAAAATTCCTTTCCTATCAAAATCATAATAAACTTATTATCAATCTTTTAGCTCTAGATCCACAATATCAAAATAAGCAAGTTATGAACACAGATACAGGTTACCTCAGTGGAACATGGCAATGCTCATCCACACATAATAACATGACACCATCTTGCCTCCAAAGCTTTTCTTTATTTCAACAAAAAGGATGATCAATACAGTATTACACAATAGCAAGCCCTTTCTTCCCAACTCTAACTAGCTTGGAAGAGGAAAACACTGCTTTATTTATAGGCCGATTGTCCAAGAGGGGCGCATGCCTGACTGAAAGAGAGACTGAAGCTGACAAAGAGTCAAGCCGAGCTTGATATGATGATGAGCTGAGTCTGATATGGTGATGAACTGAGTCTGATCTGAACTAGAATTGCAAAACAGAGTGACACCGCACTCAGTGAATTGAACCAACCAACAAACAACTTCCATCTTGATCCACATGTGTGGAGGAGAGAGAAAGGGGGGCACAACCTTAGATCTGCATGAGCCAGTTAAGCTTCTCTTCAGCCCACATCATGCCTTCAGTCAAGGAGTGGGAACTCCCAGTCAATCTGAAGCCAATGAGACTGACTTCAGTCAAAACAGAGCAGAATCCACTGATTTAGGAATTTGGATTTGCTCCATTATTTAATTAATTTTTAATTAAATTAGTTAATATTTGATTTTTTTTCGGATTTTCTCAACTAAGTGATGGAAAAATCACTCAAAACTAAGTAAAAGTGGGTTTATGGGTTTAACGGGTCCTCTGAGTTAGAAAATGAGCACCCCCATGACTGAATCTGACCTTTAACCCCACTTTTATTACAACACCAATTTTTGCAATTAGACTATTAGAAAATAGCCTATGTTTTGTGGAAAAATTAAAATAAAAAACTAACAAAAACAAAACCTAGGGGGTCTTAACACATGTTCATATGACTCGACCATAATGCCTAGCATTTTTATACATTGACACAGAGACTCTAATAACCTGAATAGGCCTAAATGCCAAGCCGACCACCTGAACTTTGGAGGTATTGAGTGAAAAACTCAAAAATTATCAGTCGTTTATTCAACAACAAATAATAACCAAGGGAAAACACACTCTGGGTTGATCGGATTGACAAATAAAGTCCAAGGGACCGAGTCTTTTATAGACACTACCATGCTAAAACATTTTATTGCGACTCCTCTGAGGGGATATGGACATGTGGTAGATTAAAAAAACACTTCCCAAAAGCAAGTCTGAAGGTCTTCCGAAGTCCGAACAAATCATCTCTGTCCGGTTCACCAGGCTCACTTGATAACACCGACTAAGTACAACTTAGGTGGTAACAGGAGGAAGATTGTGTTAAAGTATAATTACTCTGGCCGCATAATCCCAGACCTTCTTAGAGCCATTAGAGGCAAGGTGAAGCTTGATGAAAGCTTCCATTGGTAGAATACCGCATGACCAAGGGTTGGTTGTGAGCTCTCCTTATTTGACTATCAATACAAGCATTGTTTTATTTCCCATAAACACTGTCTATCTCGTTATAATGCTTGGTTTATTGTCTTTCTCCTTCGTCATCGAAATGGGAAAATAGATTATCTTGTTACTCTCGTGTGGTATTTGTTTTTTTGCGTCTATTGCAGGTATATTCACCACGTAACTCAAGCAAAACAAGTTTGTACTGCCAGATCTTCTCGTTAAAAGTTACACGAGTAGTTAATTCACGTTATCTGGATTTGTATAGAAGGTTTCTTTGCAATGTAATGTGTTTTGTTCTAGATCTGGACCATTCAGACTAGGGAAACAACCTTTGTCCACATTGGCTGAGATTTTTCATAAAACTGAGTACTTAACATTCTTAGCATTTATGAATACATGATCACTTATGCCAATCCCATTAGCCTTAATCCAAAGTTTCATATATATTTTTAAAAATAAATGTCAATTAGGTGCAACAATATGTGAGTAAGCAATGATGGGTCAATTATAAGTTAAAGTTGATGTATTAAGATTTGGGGTATTGGTTCTCGAAATTGTGCCCAATAGAAAGAACACCGTCCTCAATCTACTAAGAGAGATGCAAATTTGGCTAGTGGGAATGGTTGTGTCCTCCATCCATAGTGCCTCCAACAAATCCTGCTTCTCCAATCAAAGTTGTTGCCTCTTCCATCCACATGGTATCACCGTGCACCCCCACAAACACTAAAGAAAGAACCGCCTATTAATTTAGTCAGGCTATATAACTTATCATAAATGAATTTGTGTTTTGAAATTGAAATAACATTTTCGAGGCTGTAAAGCTTCCAACAATCATGCCACAATTCAAGAAAGCAATGTCACGAGGTGTAGGGTTCGAATCCTAATCAAATTGTGGGGTTGCTGCATTTTTTATGGAGTCGGGACTAGCATGGATTTCTCGGAGACGCTAAGGAGAACGATCAGAGCAATATTCAACCTGCTCATAAAGCCAAGTTATGTTTTTTGATGTGACATTATATTGATGCAATTCATGACAACTAGTTCTATCAATTTTTTATTTTATAAAAATTAATTTTTATTATTTTTTAATTCTGTTAATTTGAGAACACTTTACCAAAGATTTTTGTCCCATTAAAAATGTCATGGGCCAATGAAAAAGAGTGTTTTGAATTTTAAAAATTATTGGAATGATTTTAATTTTCAAAAATATGAACTTTAATACAAACTTTTAAAAAATTGTAAAAAAAATAAAAATATTACAAATCAAAATAAGTTGATCAACCATGGGTTAGTATATCCCTACATTGGCATAAAATACTAAGCCACTGTTGTTCTAAAAACATACACAAACGTCAAAATATATATATATATTCTCAATCTTAACGAGTAAGCACGTCAAAATAATTTTGGAACATTTTATATATATATAATTCCAAATCTCATGGAATAGGGCAAATTTATTGGGTATGAGACATTTAGGCGGTGGCCCTGAACTATATAAACATGAATGCTTATTGTCCAATTTCCAATTCAAGAAGTGACTGCGGAAAATAACTGTCAACCGTCAAGATTTCGCGTTTTTCACTCTTCCTGTGTATTTTTAGAAGACATCTCTGCAGGGTAGATAGAAAAAGTTTGTGGCCCCCACATTAGATCTTAGACCAAAAGAGGTTGGAGGGTCCTGAAGGGCTAAATCTCGTAAATACTTGTCGAATATATACTGGTCTTATGTCCATGTGTTAATATACTAGTTAAAGGTATATGAAGATTAATTTGATTAGTAACAACTTTTTTCTCTTTTACAGATCCTTGGCATAGAAGTTGAAATAGTTGAAATAATTGCTTAGACAATTCTAAGAACCTAATTTATGTGCATAGTATATATATCAACATCTTGCAATGTAATGATCACGAGCTGTCTGAATAGTCCATAGACGTCCCACTTCATTTGGATCATTGGTATTCATAAGTGTGCTAATAATTTAAATACATTCATTACATCTTGGAAAAAAAATATGGCAATTGAAACATTGATAAAATTCACTCATTAGGGGTTCTCAAGGGGTTTGAGTAACCCATGTCATGTAATACTACTTTTCATTCGAGGTTTTTCTCTAGTCTTCTTTCATAACCCAAACATCCTTCTCATTCTACTTTATCTTCAATCTTCATCACAAGTTTTGATGTTATTTACATTTTTCCAAAAATTACCAAAACTAACATGGTGTCTCTTTTCTCAAGAAAAAGAGCTACCCCAATCATACTTTCATACTTAGATGGGAAAAATCAGCAACCAAAGTCACTCTTATTCTCTTATAAAATAAACCCAGGTCACTCTTATTCTCTATCTAAAATAAATAAATATTTACAATTGAAATATTATAAATAAATTAAAAATGTTTATTATTTTTATTATTACCTTAACTTATTTCAATTTTTAATATACTATATTTTTTTAAAACACCTATTTGTTAATGGTGTATTATATATATATTTAAAAAGAAATGTTTTGGTTAAAAATGTTGCATCTTTAAACCAAAACCATTTATTAAAAAAAATCTTTATAATAGATTTTAAAAGAAATGATAGAGGGGAAAATGTTAATTGAAATATAAGTTAATTATATTTATTAAAGATTTTTATAAAATTTTCTCAATTTTTTTTTATGTTTTGGCTATTAAAATAGTTTAAAAACTCAAATATTTTGAAAATGATTTTGAATTACATGTGTAAATGATAGTTGTTTTCCAACCCATTAAGGTCCATATTTTACTTACCTAGTTTAGCACATATATTTTAATTTGTTTCCTCAACTTTTAGGCTATTGAGACACATAGAACCTTCTTTTAACATTTTTCAAACACTCTTTCCACAATGTCATGGAATCTCGAAGAAAAACTAAATGATTAAAAAAACAGTACAAAGTATAATAAACTAAGGAAAGCATCAACGTAAAGAATAATTTTTTAACAATATAACGATATGTAGTATGTCTTTTTTATTTATCTTTAAGGACCAGAGAATGTCCATGGTCTATAAACATGCTTTTGAATTTTTAATAGCATTTAACTTCCCGAGTTATCCAGCCCTTTAAAGAAATTTAATTGTTGTAGATGGGAACTCAGTGAAGCATAGACACTAAAAATAGGATTATCTTTCCAACTACATGGTATTAAAACCATTTGGTAACTTACAGCCATGATTCCTAAGCAACCACCAAAATTATTATTGCCTTGATTCCATAGGAAAAAAATATATAAATATTATTATTGAATAGACACTAAAAATAGGATTATCTTTCCAACTACATGGTATTAAAATATGATTTCCAACTACATGGTATTAAAACCAACTGGTAACTTAGAGCCATGATTCCTAAGGAGCCACCAAATAACTCAAGAGTTGTTATTGCCTAGGATGTATGGACAATCACATAGAACTTTATGAACCATTTCTTACAATATAAACATAATTCCTACATGGAATTAAAACAACCAGGTGGAACTTCTTCCCACTGAGATGTATCATACATGGTTAACAGGTGATATCATGTTCCTTGGCGAAATAGTTATCAAGGATCCTAACTGCTTCTTTATAGGCCTGTGTGTTTTCATGACTTTGTAACGCCTCAATGTTATCCAAGCCACCATCGTCCTCAATTATGCTCACATATACATTAACATCAGTCATGCCTTCATTCTTTTCAGCCTCGCCAGCTCTCAGTAACTTTTCCAGACCTTGAAGGAAGACTGCTAAAGTCCTTGAATCTTGATAGGTTAGAAGATAACAAAGTGGCTTGATGCAACCCTGAATCGCAAGGTACCTGTAATAGAAAAAAAGCTCATGTTATTGACCTTGCATCATAAAAACAATGGATGCAGAAAATTACACATGCAAAGAAATTAAGAAATTTTGGTACCTTATATGTTCCTCACTTCCAAAAGCAATTGCATTCGAAACAGCCCACATTGCCTCTCTCTTTATATTGAATTCAACATTTGCTAGCAGAGATAAAAGCGGGGGAAATATATTTGCGTTGATCATAGCCTGTAATGAAAATGAGTGGAGTGCATTAAAACAAAAGATTACGTTATGTTACACTGGAAATATGACAGTGGTAGCGAGTATCACTATAAATCCAAAACCATTTCCACCTGAAGTTGCTATGTTGTCCCTGCAGTAACATTGGAGATTTTGTAGCATGTATCTTTTATTATGGTGTTCTTTGTGCATTTATATGTGAGAAGATGCAAAAGGTGAGGGAGAACCTTATTGTCGATAACAACCTGCACACAACAAAATATAAGATAAATAATAAAGTAAATCCACCATGTTTGAATTTGGACTCTTTGTATCCTTTCATGCTGTCTCAGACATTTTATCATAGCCGAAAATGCATTCATCAAATGCAAAATAACACATCTATTATATAATTATTTGCAAGAAGTGTGAAAATGTTTGAAGTAAGACCTGAGTTTTGCATATCATCGCTATGGACAAGTTTTCCCACTGTCTTTAAAGCAAAAGTAACAACAAAGGGTGAAGACTGCCTACTAACAATTCATGTCGATTAATACATGGAGAACCTTATGTATAAAATTATAGTGACCCTGGAATTAAAAAATGATCATGATAAACTGTAGTTAACACCAAATTTAAATTAACGATGAAACTATATGTATTCGGTTATTTATAAACAAGTTACTTATAAATATTAAGAGTTCTTACATTTATGTGTGTATAATGATATTCACGACAAAAGTTTCACCAACTTTGGGTAAATGCAAGCATCAATTATTCCTAGAATATTTTCATTGGGGCCATGAGAAATATATGATAGAGCCCCGCATGCATCTGCCAATACTTCCTCTTCTTGCATATGGAGAAGCCACTCCGGGGTAGGCAACGCATATTTGACCTGAAATCCATAAGTGAAAGTCTATAAAAAGGCAGAAACTCTTCATGCTATAAAATTCTATTTCTGATCATATATTCTCCATGTTGAACTTGTTGGAATCTGTTAATTATTCCACCACTTGATTCAACAATTTTGAGGAGGCAACACTAGTTAGACTCTGCTTAGATTTGTGGCCACCACAAGACTGAAGAATCAAACCACCGCCACACCCCCGCGTGACAAACAACAAATTATTAAATCATGAAAAATCATTTTTATATGTGAGCAGTGCAAATCTTATTTTTAGTTTTTTATTTCTGTCACATTGTAACCGATCGTAAATCATTAATAGAAAACTCTGTTTTTGTATAAAGGAAGGCTCAGCTTGTAAATATTATTTTACTCTGTTTTTGAGTTGAAAAACTCAGTTTTATATTTTTTATGTTAGTGTGCAGTAACAACTGAAAGTTTATTTGATGTGAATGTTGTTTATTGAATTTGTAGAACATACGTGTAAGTTTTTGGATGTAGGGGTCATTGAATCATTAAAAAAGGGTGCGTTGTGAGTGAATTGTGAGTGACTGTCACTAGTCATAGCTAGCTGAAATAGACGTATAAAGTGTTGCTAGCTGTAACAACTAGCCGCAACACCATTTTGGAAGTACTAGTAGTAGCAGCCAAGCTGTAACAATCCTGTAGGTACTGGGTTGATTTTTGAGCTCTGTGAGTGAAGTTGTACATTTTTGTAAAGATGTACATTGCCGTAAAGTGTTATTTTGAGCTGTACATGATGTTTAAGTGCTGCAGAAGTTGAGATCGGCACTCCCCTTCCTTCCCCATAGTGGTATCAGAGCATGGTTAAGTTTTATTTTGTGTCTAAGACCTTGGTTTAGTTTTATTTCTCATTTTTTTTAAATTAATTGAAATGGGTACTAACAACAGTCTAGTGCAGCCACAAATTCTAGTGTTGTCTAAAAGAAATTACGACACATAGTTTATTAAAATGAGAACTATCATGTGTGCTCAGGATCTTTGGGATTTTGTTACGATTGGCTATCCTAAAACAACTGATCAAGCTACTGAATTGGCTTTGTCAAATGCTGTGCATGTTTTGTTGAAGGAAAATCGAAAGAAAGATAATAAAGCTCTTCGTCTTATTCACTAAGGCCTAAGTTAATCTATTTTTCTGAAGATATCAAGTGTTGAGTCTTCAAAGTAAGTTTGGGACACTCTTAAAACGTGCTACCAAGGTGTTAGCACCATATTTGAAAATTTTGGGTTATTGAAGGTTTGTGAAATGACTTTATTTGAAAATGTTATGAAGACACCCTTTAAGTTAACAGGGGTGCATGAAGCATTCGTAGTGGATCGTAGGATGATGAAAGGGCTTGGATCCATGGTAGCAGATCGTTCTACCTTTCGAAATAAGAAACAACAGAAATAAGGTAGGAATCTGTGTTTGATAAAAACAATGAAATTCGGGGTCATCAACTTGAAAATGAGTTGATTTCCTTAAATTCAAATTATTTTTCATGCATACAAGACTCTTTATCTAAGTATAAAAATCTTAGAATCTTATGTGTAGAATGCAAGATTAAGAAAGAAGACAAACAATGTATTTACCATATTCTTTCCAAACTTGGACCTTCATATTCTGTTTTTGTATCTACATTCTACTCCATGAAAGAATCCTTGACTGCAGCTAGCTATTAATACCCTAGTCTTGATTCCTTTTGTGATTCCTTAATTAGAGAGAAAGATAATCTCATTCATCTTGGAATAATTAACAATGCAGATACATATGGGAAATCCTTATTGTCCCAACAGAAAGAAAAGTCCAAGCCTCCTAAGAAACATAATTTTCGCAATAATAAGCCAAAAAACAAGGGTCCCAAACCCTCTAAGTTATCTCCTTCTTTAAAAAATGACAAAGGATCCAAGCCAGAAGGAAAGAACACTGAGTGTCATTGAATTTTTTGTGGGAAAGATAATCATGATGAATCTAAGTGTTTCAAGAAGATGGCAGCCTTGGAAGTGGCAATGAAGAACCACCACATCAACCTAGATTCATCTTCAGAATCTAACTCTCATGGACATGCACTTTGTGCTTCTGATTACTCTTATACTGCATCATC
>LPNX010682089.1:832475-861054 GCA_001517045.1 Pseudotsuga menziesii | reverse complement strand
TATCATATGGCTAAGGATCAAGCCATCTTTTCTACTATGCATGAATGTAACACCAAACAAATATTTGTTGGTGATGATAGCTCTCTAAGTGTTGTAGGATATGGAACAGTTCCAGTAGAAAATGGTCATTTTAGTGATGTACTATTTGTTCCAAAAATTTCTTGCAATTTGTTATCAGTCTATCAAATTACTCATTCCGATGAAGGTAAAACTGTGACGTTTACACCTCACCAAGATGTAATCAAGGATTTTAAAAATCCTCAAAATGTCCTTGCTATTGGAACTGTTGATGATATTACCAGGTTGTACAAATTTAACAACTTTGGGTCATCACCTTTTCCTTCAATTTTTGTTGCTCATAGTGATAACTTGAACAAACTTTGGCATGAGTGATTTGGTCACTTAAATTATCTCTCATTGCGACAACTATGTAAAGACAATATGGTGACTGGTATTCTGATGGTATCTTGCAAGGATGGTGTTTGTTTCGGTTGTGTACTTGGAAAACATCATCGGGACAGTTCTGACAAACGTGCCTCTTGGCATGCCTCGGTTCCCTTGGAGCTTGTGCATAGTGACTTGTGTGGTCCTCTTCCATCTGCCTCCTTTTCTGGTTTCAAATATTTCTTAACTTTCATTGATGACTACTCCAGACGCACTTGGGTTTACTTCCTAAAACTCAAGAGCAAAGTATTTAACATGTTATTGGACTACAAGGCCCTTGTTGAAAAACAATATGGTCATCAAATTATTAAGTTAAGATCTGACAATGGAGGAGAATATGTTAACAACAAGTTCACTACGTTAATAAAAAAAATAGAACCGCCCCTGGTGCAAAAGAAATGGGCGATGGGGGGTGTGGTGCCAGAAATTGCTTCAAGTATCGGTTGCTCACCGCTTATGCCAAATATCAGCAAAGCGGTGGAACCTCTTTTCTCTTCTTCAAAACAAGCAGTGGCAGCACTCTTTTATTGTAGGAAATAAGAGGTTCCTAATAAAAACCGTTGTTGAGTAAAAACGTGGTTGCAAACAATCGAAAGTTAAATATGAGGAATACTTGTGTGTTAACTAGAGAAAATCGACAGTTGGAGCACCAGAAGTCAGCTTTTGCATGAATGCTTCCTTCACGAAAAGAATAAACTATCTGATTTATGTGCCCTCCAAAAAACTGTCAAATGCCCATTTCAATCTTTAAGTGCAAATTTGGAGTCAAAATTGTGCAGATCTGGGACAATCGGTTGCTGGAGAGCTCCACATTTCGTCTTACTGTTGAACGTTGCTGGTTTATAGAGCGTGAGACTTGCTGTGTAATCATGCAATCAAACAGATCGCCCATAAATACAACAAGTTTTTTTTGTTACAGTAACGATCCGTTCCACCCACGATCACATCAAGCCACCGTTCTAGTAATTTTCTTTCTCAGCAAGAAATTAAATAATTGCAACAAAAAATATCCACGTTTTTGTTTTCTTAAAGCCATGAATCACCCGATATGCTGAAACTGAGCCACTTTTTTTTATTTTTAAGTTAGGGAAAACTGAAACCTAAATTCTGATCTCGAAACAAAATAGATTAAAAATAGCATGCTTTTAAAAATAAAATTCAGATATGGAAAATAAACGAAAAAATAAAATAGCCTGCCCTAGCTGGGGAGGCAATCCACTTCCAAATGGCTTCTTAGTGAGAGTGCTTTCCATTCCATCAAAAGGCTTACCCCAATAATGGACGGATCAGGCCGTAATCTATGATACCATACAAAATAATAGAATGAAGTCAGAGAAGCACAATGGGCAGATTAGATGCCTTCTCATTATTAACAGTTGTTTAAATAGGAAATACAAATGACAATAGTAGCTAGACCTAACTCGTGACCTAACTTACTAACTATCTACGGGTGATATTACACTCTCCAAAAAGAACTAAGCCATCGTATGGATTTGAGAGAAAAATACAAATTGCGTTGTCACCATTTAGAGAAAAAAAAATCATTGTTGTATCAATTAAAAATTTAAGTTGCATATTGATGTTTCAAGGACACCATGATCAAGATAACAATGGTCACTGAAAGAGAGAAAAGTTATTCATTATCCCAATTACCATTTACAAAATAAGAAGAATTGACCTCCGTTTAAAAGGTGGCCTTGGGAAAAGTCCATATAGAAGATGCAACTAGAGTTTGCAACGTATAAAGAGAAAGCAAGCAAGAAAGCAACAAATGGGAGAAAGCAAGTTTGCCATAATAAGAAGAAAAACCTTCTAAGAACTGGAGGATCTAGAATTTCTCCCTTTTTGAACAACAATCAATATGGAAATCCGAGCATATTTAATAGCGTTTCAAGGCTGCCTCCTCTATTTTCTGCCAAATGTTTGTGGATTTCCACATCAAGGTTCATATTTGCGCCATACAGGTTTTCCCGTGCTTTGAAAATCTATATGGAACGGAAAATCTACTTATATTATTGTGAACGGGGCACCTGTATCATTTGAAATTGCAAGGGAAACATGAACAAATGCTAGGAAATTTGTAAATTTGTAAATTTGTAAACATATGCCAATGGCAATGCTAGAAAATTTTGAAATGTATTAAATTGTGGAAGAAATAATGGTTTGCACTTAGTAAATCAAAGTCAACAGACTATGCCAAAACAAAAGATGAACCCTAAAATTACAGTATTCTAGGTACACACTGGAATTCTCCCAAGAACCCAATAAAAGTGTTGTTGTTATACATATTCAAACTTGTAGGGTCCCTTGGACTAGGATCCTCAAACAATAGAGGTGGATATAGATGTTACCGCCTAAACCTTAGAAAACACTAGACATTAACCAAACCTAAAGAAAAATAAAAAATGAGATTGCGTACCTAGAAATTTATGAGGCCATGGAATAGAAAGGAACCAGTGCACTCCATAATACAACAGGTTTTCACAGACAACGTAAATTAAACATGATAAATTTAGGAGGGATGGCCTAAAATAGAGATTATCTATAAATCATAAGTGAAAAAACCTTTTAGGGGTTAATTAAAAACCTGGATCGAAGAAAACCTTACCCTGTTCCACAGAAGACAGAGCTAGTGGTGCCAGAAATCCATAATTTCCTTTAGCGTAGAGTAATTCCAGAAAAATGTCTAATAGAATGGGGGTTTCAAAAACCCTAGGTTATCCAGTTGAAGAAAAAGAAAGGATGCTTTCCTTGCAAAACCCTGAGGAAATTAGAAAATGCCAACAATATTACTGTATGCATCAATTAGACTGTAAATATAATTTGCAACACAAGGGAAGATAAATATATTAAAAAAATGTGCAGTGATTCAAACTTTACACATATAACATTAATTCCTAGTGAACAATTAAGGTTACACGAATCAAAAATGAAGTATAAGAAACACGGTTTGAGAGTAACCTTAGGAGTACTTGATATCGATGATATTCCTTGTTATGGAAAAAGAACCATGGCATAGTGTAAGTTTGCCTCAGTAATTCCATATCCTGATGATATCATAGTTTAGTTTTATAAGTAGCATTTGCATGGAGAGGTGTAAAAGAATGTCGAGAGGGTAAAACTATTGAGTCTTTTAACAACTAAACCTTTCTGTGTGATATGTGATTAACCTAATGAATATGATCTATACCATCAGATTACTGCTTGGTTACTCCAATGTCATGCCTTGGACTACACCAAAGGACTCCACACTTCAACATTTTTTGTGAAAAACGAAATATAGCTGCATTTCATAGTGTTTTCATTGAAATTGTTTTATTTGATTATTATCTCTTTTTTTGCAACTTCTACATGTCGGCTGCAAGAAATTTCATCAACAAAAGATTAAAAAAAATATCATAATTATTCAAAGAGAAATGATTGTTACCCTTTCACAAGACAATGATATAACTCTTACTACTAAATTCAAAATATTCCAAACATCAATTGTAATACCTATCTTATGAAAGGTACATTAGCTATACGTTAACTTTTTAAGTAATGTTTATTCTTATTAGTAAATACATTTTTTTCTTTTGCAATATAATCTTCTTTGCATGAAATATATTTTTGTTAATATTAAAATTAAACAAATTTTTATTATCTTAACCTTAGTTTTCACTTTCAATATTTTTTACCCTCTCGACTTTACGTTTCCTTACTTTAGACCTTGTGGTGCAAATGCTAGTATAACAAATGTAATATCTTTTTTCCCTTAAATTATTAAGTAAGAATAATGAATGCTAAAATAAAGTCATTTAATTATTTGGGTAATTATATGTATATAAAGTTTTGTATTAATTATAAATGTTATTAAATATGCTATTTGAAAAATTCGCATATTTGTATATTTGAAAAATTAGCATATTTTGCATTAATTATAAATGCTATCTTAAATATGTTATTTTTTCAAATTTCTTTTATTATATTATAATTTGTTTTGTTTTGTTTATATATATATTATTTTGTTTGTGTTTTTGTGAAGAAAATTTAAAATTATTTAGAAATATATATAATAGTTTTCAAAATAGTATAATTTGAATGTAGTTAAAGTATTTGAGAATGTTAAATCTATTTATAAATTTAAAAATAAAATTTAAACATTTTAAAATTTAGATTTTATCCAAAAAATACAATTTTTAATAATAGAAAAAATAAAAACATAAAATAAAGAAACTACTATTTTAAATAAGAAAAATATTAGTAATTAAATTTAATTTTCAATTTTTGTAATACTAAATTTTATATACATATTTAAAAAAAAATTATTTATTAAAAGAAAACAATTTCATAAGTCAATAACTAAAATCAATTTCATAAATAAAAATATTTAATATATGAAAATTATGTTTAAAATTAAGTTTATATAAATATAATTATTTTATGAAAACTTATTAATATACTTTTTGAATTTATCAATTTTAATTTTAAATTTAATTAGTTTAAAATGTGATCACTTAATCCCTCATCAAAATATCATAATGATAATCTAAATATATAATGATAATTTAAATATATAAATATAATTTTGGAACTTGAGGCCCTTTACTATAGTAAAATAAATATAAAAAATGGAAGAAAATCACTTATCTATCAATATTTTCTTTTACAGAATAACTATTTAAGAATATTTTGGTAGCTATGTTACACCTAAATCTTGTCATCAACATGTGATGAGATCCCAAACTTCAGTATTTTCCCTTAATCCCAAATTCTGAAGTAATAATATTGGTCGAGACATCAAATATATATGTGAAAACCCAGGACCACCTCTACCCTTTAGTCAAAAAGTGGTACCTTCTTTAGCACCGTCTGTAATGGTGTTGTAATGTGTTCACAGTAAGTGATGGAACCTCCTTTACTTTTTTATCAAGGTGTGGTTCTGCCATGTCACCGTTCTATCTCAGTGACAAAGAAGCAGTGCCCTTGGTAAAAAGTGAAAAAAGAGAGGTTCTCATGAAGCTTCTAGAAATAAGGCTTTGTGGCACCCTTATCCTTGATCACCAAGGCCAGTTGGGCTCGAGATCCATCCTTGTAGAATCTGTTAGCCACCTCACCCACCAATTTCTCAACCATTTCTATCCATTTCAAACCTATAAAAGCAGGCTCATTCTCCATGGTTCGGAAAAAGGCTAAAGTTATGCTGCTGCTTTGATATTCTGGCCTAAATCAGTTAAGTCAGCTTGAGGGAGAAATTTGCAGCTATTGGGGGTGAGATGTTAGCTTTGTGAAGGAGAATATCGACACTAAGGCATAGGTTACAAACTTCTTCTCTGTTATATAATTAAAAATTGGTTCCCTTCCCATAAATTATATTGTGTCATTATCGTTTGTTTTATTATTGAATTCCTTAGTCATCAATATAGAACAGTGGATTATATTTTGGTTCTATTTGATCTTGTTTGTTGTTTTTCTTGTGATTATGTAGGTACATCCATGAAGGATCATATTCACAAGAAACAACTATGCTAATACATCAAAGAGACTTGATTACAGATCTCCACCATTTCTATGGAATGTCTTCTAATCTTGTCATGTACCATTTGTTCTAGATCTGAACCATTCAAACTAGAGGAACAATTCCTATCCACGGAAGGTGCAAAATTCCTAGCTACAAATCTGGCAACTCAAGTAGGGAAGAGCTTCATCTAATCTGATATTCCTTAGTTTTTCAAAAAACTTATCTAAAATCCAAGCTCCAGTTCTTTATCAGTTCAGTCAGATCCACTAACAGATCTAGTGTGATTTTGGTTCAGTATCTTCAAATCTGTTCAAATCTATGTTTTCTGACCTTCTGTGCTCTTAATTACTGTTAATTCATGATTTATATGCTAGTTTCACAATGATTTAATTTCATTTTTTCTCCATATTTTTGTTTTAGTACATATACAGGGAATCATGCATGCACAGTGGGAAATAAGCATTGTCATAGCCTAAACATAGTTAGTAAAAAGCGTTGCCATCGCATGTGATCATAAATCAGGAAGCAATGCTCGTGCAGAACCACTCTGTCAGTGACCCTCTTGAAGTGGTGCTAGGTAGGTCTTTCCACACTTGTTTCTTCAAAAAAATTTGTAAAACATTTTGGTTGAGTTGATTTTAGTTATAAGTGTTTGGGTTTGTGTTAAATAGATGTAAGTGCTTGAATGTCAAATTTGATGTGGTAAAAGGATTATTTTGTTGAAATCAAAGAGCTAGGATAGACTCATCTTTTCAATGGCTTGTATGCTTGGTTTTGAATTTTTTGAAAGGAGTGTAATTTGAGAGGTTAGCATCAGTTAGATGTCAGTCTTATTATTATATAAATCTAAAAATAAAGTTTTGCTTGATTGGTTTCTTGTTTTCATTTTTCATTAAAGTTTGTTAAGGACTTCTTTTTGCTTTGAGAAAATAAAAAAATTTGTTGGGACTTTGTTCATATTTTTGTTTGAGGATGAATTCTTGGACCTCTGATTAGCCTCATCAACTTTTCGATATCCATCCTTCTTCTCTTTATTTTATATTATTATCTCATCAAAATAAAAACATTAGTGGTTTTAAGTTAGATCTTTCTAGTTTTAAAAGAAAAATTGAAAAAGTATTGATTATGCCTTTGAGTTTTTTTTTCTTTCTTCTTAGAAAAAGAGATCTTACCTTGTTTTTGCTTGCTTTCAAAATCGATTTGAAGTTTGTTGCTTGTTCTCTTTCTTAGAAAAAGTCTTGTTTAATGAACTTGTTTGGGAAAATTGTTGGTTTTAAGATGAAAATTGAAAAGAAAAATACTCTCTCCTTCCCATAGGTAGACATGTCTTGAAAAGTATAGTGAAAGTATCTACATTTCATATTTGCATGGCTTTACATTTCTGTCAAAATTCTATGCATTCACCTAACCGCTCAAGTTAAAATTAATGGTAGTTATAGGTCTAAAATTGTATAGGAATTTGAGTGATAAGTTAGTGACATGTTCGGGCATCGTAAAACGTAGGAGCTGTCATTATTTTTGTACACTAACCCATGACTGGCACGGTTCTTCCACATATCGTCAGTATACTGAATGGCTTTTCATGTACCCTTGAGGTATATATAAAGGTACTTCACGTACTTGATTGTATATTCGAAGGCCCCTTGTGGACGGTTGTGCATTAAACAACACTACTACCGATTTGAGCTCCCATGTACCTTGCGTATATGGGTAGAGCCTACTAGGATTCCTTGTCCAACTAAGAAAAACCCTTTTTCCATTATGTTTGGAGCAATACACCAAGAACAACACTCAAGGAGAATACTACTCACGTACCTTGGGTATATCACAAGTTGCACCTTCTTGACAATGCTGGTGAGAGACCGACAATTTTGAGTTCATCCTATCACTTAAGTTGGCTTGTGTCTTGTAGCTTGTGCAGGAGAATACTTTGTGTGATTTTTCTTAGTTTTGAAACCCTATGTTAGGTTTTAGTGACTTTTTCAATCTGGCTGAGTTTCAGTTGAGACGATCCAAAAGAAACCAAGGATTACCACCCGACTTTCCACCCATAACAGGGCAAGGCCCAATGGAAGCCATAGACCAAGGAGCTGCAACTAGCTCCCTTACGGGGGGGAATCCAATTGTAGAAAGTGGAGATCAATTCACTTATTACGTTACTTCCTTGGTCCAATAGTATCGTGTGGATGACAGTTCTTTTCATTCTCTAATGGAAGGTTGGAATGATGGTATAAATGAAAATAAGTATGGCCCTGATGCTCCTTTTCGGAGAATGTCTATGGGTCAGGCCATTTCTAAGTTTGAGGTTATTAGACCCTCTTTTGAAAATCCTCCTCTTAATGAGGATGCATATAGGAGAATTCAAGAGTCACTTAGTCGTGCTCATAATTTTCAAAAGAGGATGGACAGGGTTTTTTCTACCCCTATACCTCATAAAGAACTTATGTCGGCTAGTTTACCCTGTTTGAAGGACCCATGGCCTGCTAGATATAGTCCTCATTCTGATGATGCTCCATATCATGGTTTGTCTCCTTGTGATCCGGGTCAAACCTCCAACGCTACAATTTCAAATCCTCATCCTATTGCTAGTGCTCCCATACCCTCTATAGATGGGGGAAACCCTCAACTCAAGTGATGTATGTTCCTTCTAACAATGGGGGGAGACCCACACTGCAGCCTATGCTATCAGTAAGTGGACTTGTCACTAGTTCCAAATAGACCTCTACTACAAGGAAATTCGTAGTGTATTTTCCTCCTACCTACACCAATTAGGTAAACCCTCCATTGAGTTCAAGCCAACCCTTAGGGGTACAACCTATAGTCAACCAGCCTTCTTAGGGATATCGTTACCTTGAATATCAATTACCTATAGAAAACATGAATTATAAACCTACATCTACAGGAACTATGTATTGTGGAATCCCATACACTAGAAACACGTTTACACCTTGGGGGAAACCTATTTGGTCCTACATCCTGGTAATAGAGGGAATTCCTATTCTTACTGCTAGAGGTGCCAGAGGGCTTCCTTATGGTGGAAAAACCATTGGGGGTCCAATAGGAGGAGACCCACCTGATAGAGGCCTACCATACAGAGGACCACCACCCAGAGGACCACCACCTAGAGGACCACCTCTTGGAGGACCAGCAACTGGAGGCCCACCTTTGGGAGGACCACCACTTGGGGGACCACCTTATGGGGGTTCACCACATGGAGGACCACCTTTTGGGGGTCCACCACCTGGAGTCCCATCACATGGAGGACCACCACCTAGCGAACCACCCCCTAGAGGCCCTCCTCCTGGGAGTCCACCTCCTGGGGGGAGACACCCTTCAGGAAGATCTTCAGGAGGTTCATCATCTAATAAACCAAATCAATAGACCATATATATGTTAACATATGGTCCTACCAGTACATATATGCCTTATCAGTATTACCAGTATGTGGAACCTAATCAGCAATTACCTATCTTGGAAACTTTGGACTTACCTGATCTATCCAAGTTGATAAATAATCCCATTCAACACAACCCTTCATTGCTTGCTATTCCATTAAAAATGCCATCACACATTCCCAAGTTTGATGGAAAGCAGGGATATGATCCCGAGAACCATGTTATGACCTTCCATATATGGTGTTCCTCGAACTCCTTGATGGATGATTTTGTTCGTTTAAGGCTCTTCCAGTGCACATTGACCATATTTACTGCAAAGTCATACATTGAAATTCCAAAACATTCGTTTGTGGATTTTATCTCTCTGGAAACTATTTTCCTTACTCACTTTCAACTACACTTTCGTTATGAAACAGGTACAAATATTTTAACTTCGGTTCATTAGAATAAATCCACGCACATATCGAACCATATCCATGAGGGGAGAAGATGGAGATGACTTATTAAAGCTCCCATCCCAGACCAACTGCTAGCTGATTGGTTCACCAAATCATTGTTGCCTCCTATTGCCTGAGATGTGGCTATGGGTGGTGTTGTTCCTGAAGAGCAGGCTATCCATCATGCTCAGTAGATGGATTTGGTCTATTCCCAATCTGGAATATGTATGACTTAATTCTGCAATGTCCTCGCCCTAGCATAGATCCCACTAATCGCCCAATACAAACTACAGTTGATGGGGTGGTTGGTTCAATCCACCCCTCATCAACAGTAAAATCTGCCAAGCAACCAAATTCTTCTACCACTACTCCTTTGACTACTACAGTTTCCATTGAGGTGAATGTTATTCAAATTTCAGAGGTACCAGACAATAAGAAAAAGGGAAAAGGTAAAAACAAGAAACCTGGAAACCAATAGGAGAATCCTAAACCAACAACCAATGAGAATGATAAAGGGAAGAGAAAGGTCAAATATCCCTGATTATTGTGTGTAGGATATCACTTCACAAAAGAATTCCTTGGTCATGACAATATTAGTAAATTTTTGAAAAGTAACCCTGCACCAACAGTACTTACTAATCTTTTTCCCTCTAAATAGCAACTAATAGACCACATGTTTAATCATGGGACCTCCAATTCCACGATACAAATCAGAATGATGTCTTCCAAGAACATCAATTTGAATACTCATAGTCATTCATATGACAAGACAATAGAGAAGAAGGACGACAAGACTCTTTTGAGAAAGTTCATTCTGCTAGTTCGCCTCCATCTTCGTCTAATGGCCCTCTCATGATCGAAAAAGCTGATCTTGATTTAATTTTACAACCACCTAAGGCCACCCTCAGGAAGTGTTTTTTCAATCCCAATGCTTGAGCTGCACAATTCTATAATGTTTTTGAATATTTAGCTCAGACACCTTGTGCAATGTATACCCTTGAGTTACTTCAAAGTTGTCCAACGTAGTGTAAGAACCTGCTAACAGCTTTGAGGTCATTATACACAGACAATACCAACTTGATTCACTTTAATTTAGAAAACAATAAATCCATATTACCTCACCAAATCACATTTCATATTGCCTCTAGAATAGTTGGGAAAAAGGTCCATCGGACCATCTTGGATGAGGGAGATTCGACCTTAGTTTTTTTTATAGCCTGTTAGAGATCCATTACTTCTTCTGAGGTTACGAAGTCTACTGCCAAACCCATGGTCTATTGACAGCACTTTCAGTTGAGCTTGGGGGCAAGACTATTTCCATTCAGGTGGAAGTGGTTGATGCCCTGTTAGATTACAATATTCTGTTGGGGAGAAATTGGTTTTATGCTATGACCACTGTTGCTTCAACAATATTTAGAACTCTCCAATTTCCACATTTGGGGAATATTGTGACTATTTATCAACAATGAATATTGTACACTAGATGTTACGACCCCTACATCGAATAACATCCCTATGCTAGGTCAGTCCCATCCTCCTTATCAGTTGATTGGGGTAGTTATGATGAAATACTCCACCCTTATGGGTGTGTTTTCGTCAACCCCTCCTAGTACAGAAGTGGCAATAGAAAATATGATTTCCACAACTGGATACAGCACCAAGGGAAAAGAAATTGTTGAGTCATCCTCCCTTGGCCGATATGAAGCAATGTGCGATGCTATCCAATCCATTTCCGATGACCATATTGATGACCTTCATCTCATGGATTCGAATCCTTACCACTTGACTTATTGGTTAGAAACCTCTCTTCCCACTCTAGATTATCTCATGCAAACTTTTCCTTTGGATGAGTACATGATGGAGATCATGACTAAGAGTGAACTCGTATGGGAAGATGATCATCATCGATCTTATTTTCTTCCCAACACCACTTCGTTGGGTTTTTACCTTGAATCACTTATCAGTACTGATATTGTCTCCCATCTATAAACACCTATATTTTTGCAAAATATTGAATCTAAAGGAACTCTATGCAACATTACTAAAACAACCCCAATTGACATATCAATCAAACCTAGAACCATTGAGCATGTTCATGTAGGGCAAATCTGCTTAAGAGAAGAAACTGAAGCATATAGAGCATTATTCAAATAATTTCAAGATATTTTTTCCTGGATTTATGAATAAATTCCTGGGATAGACCTGTCTATTGTGGTTCATGAAATTAAAACCTATCCCACAGTAAAACATGTCAAGAAGAAATTACATCAAGTCCATCCCCGGAAGGCTTCGGCTATTAAAGCTGAAGCAGAAAATTTTTTGAAGGAAGAATTTATTTACCCATACCCCTTATGGAATGGGTATCTAACATTGTCCTTGTGAACAAAAAGAAGGGAACCATTAGATTCTGTATCAATTTTCGAGACCTGAACAAAGATTGTCCCAAAGGTAATTTTCTAACTCCACATATCGATCAGATTATCGACAATTGTTTTGGAAGTTTCATCTTCTCGTTCATGGATGTTTTTTCTGGCTATAATCAGATTGAGATATTGCCCACCAATCAGCACAAAATGGCATTTATATGCCCATGGGGTACCTTCCCCTATAGGAAGTTACCTTCTGGCCTCAAGAATGCTGGAGCTGCATTCTAGCATGCCATGTCCTATGCATTTCATGATATTAAGAAAATCATGGAGTTGTAACTTGGTGATCTCCTGGTGCATTCACAACAGTGAGAAGACCACCCTGGGCATTGTAGAGACCTTTTTTTGAGATGTCATCATTATAACATATGGCTCAATCCACACTTTTTTTTTCGTTGAGATGAGACATCTTCTTGGCTTTGTGGTTTCTAAGGATTCCATCTAGATTCATCCCTTGAATATTGTTTGTATATTATCCCTACTTGCCCCAACAAATATTGTTGAGCTCCAAAGTTTGCAAGGGAGGGAAAACTTTCTTCGTAGTTTCATTTTCAATCTCATTGAGAAAACGCACAATTATATGCGTCTCCTAAAGAAGAACAGTCCATTCTTCTTGGGTGACCATACCCAACAAACCTTTGATAATCTGAATCATGCTTTGACTCATTCACCCATGATACACCCCCCATATTATTCAATGGACTTTCTATTGTATGTTCCTGCCTCCACTACTACCATTGGAATGGTTTTAGCACAGGAAGATCCCAATGGTAAGTAACACGTGATATATTACATTAGTAATAATATATTTGATTCCAAAACTTGATACTTGTTTGTGGAGAAGTTAGCATTGGATACAGTCATTTCTATTCAAAAATGTCATCACTACATATTTCTTTGCACTACCATGGTACTTGCAGATCAGAACCCTATGTACTACATCCTGACTCGTCAAGTGTTAGGGGGGAAATATTATCATTATATTGTCATCCTATTGAAATTCAACCTTGAGTTTTCCAAGGCCACTTCAAAGGAATGCTTGGACTTTGTAGAACTTATGTGTGACCTTCCATGTTCTTTGATGGATACTGACCCTAGTGATTCATTTCTAGCTGAATTCTTGTTCTTAATAAGCACAACAGACCTATGGTATGGATATTTAATCATTTATCTCCAAACTCAAATATCTCAGCCCAGTATATTCCATGACGATCGTCGTCATGTCCATCACCACGCAAAGTACTACCTCATATTAAATGATACCTTGTATAGACGTGGTATCAATTCCATTCTTCAATGATTCCTTACACATGAAGATGCTGAACATGTCCTTAATGATTTCCATTATAGAGCATGTGGAGGTCATCTTTCTAGGATGGCTACGACCCATAAAATCCTTTGCGTTGGCTATTTCTGGCCTTCAATATTCAAATACTTCCATGAGGCTATTAAGAAATTCCCACCCTACCAATATTTATATCGAAAAAATTGCACCCAATCTACTCCTTTACACCTCATCATTGCGGTTGGCCCTTTTGCCAAATGGGGAATTGACTTTATGCATTGTAAACCTACCTCAACCAGGGAGCATGGTTACATCATCGTAGATGTTTATTATTTCAAAAAATGGGCCAAGGATACACCTACATATGCATAGGATGGTAAGACTGTTGCCCTCTTTTTATTTAATCACGTGATAGCTAGGCTTGGAGTCCCACAATCTATACTCACTGGCCACGGATCACATTTACATAATCAAATGATGACCAAGTTAAGTACCAAGATGGGTTTTCGCCATGAAAACTTGTGGCTAGGGTTTTACCCCTAGCTTGTGCGAATGAGCACCTACTAAGGAGAAGGGACTCCTTAGTAGCAGTTCAATATGTGTAAATTAAAAAGCTAAAAAAGAAACTCTAACATGTGCATAAAACAGAAAAACAAAATGTAAATAATGGTTTTGATATTAATATTACCTCCAATGTGAAGATTGGTGAAGCCCGTTGCGGTGATCCAAGAGGGTTGCTCCGAGCTCCAACTTGCTCCTTCTCTTTCTCCAATGGTGGAAATGGGCCAAAAGGGGCTCTCAAGGTGAAAGTAGCTCAAGGGTGAGCTAGGGTTTCAAGAGCTAGTTTGGCATAGTAAGGGTGCTTATGATTGTGGATGTGAAATAAGGGGTCTCCATCACCTATTTATAGTTTTTCAATGGTGGAGTCCTGGCCCATGGTTTTGGAAACCATATGGTTTAGGGCAGCTTGTATAGGGTTTTTTCCTCTTTTCCTCATTATTTTATATTTTTTCTTCCCTTTTTAGGCTTTTTTAATGGTTTTATGGCCTTTTGGAGGCATTTTAGGCCTTTTTGAGGCTTTTTAGTTGGATTTTTTCTATTTAAGAGGAATTTTGGATATTTTTGGAGGAAAAAGGGGGTTTTTAAGGGAAATATGGTAGAAAAATGGACAAATGAGCCATGTAGTGGGGTAGATGAGGTAGTGAACACTTTTTGGGTGTTAACAAAACTCAACTCCTTACCATCTGCAGGCTAATGGTTAGGTTTAGTCCATTAAAAAGAAATTATAAACCATGTTGCAGAGGATGGTTGGAGATCATAAATCCAACTCGCACTTGACTCTCTTTTCCTCTCTTTAGGCTTATAGGACTTCATTAAAAACAATGACTGGTTTAACACCGTTCCAGTCCGTTTACAGACTAGAATTTGTAGTTCCTATCCAATGCCAAATTCAATCATTGAAACTTGCGGTAGAACTTCTCCCAAACAATTCCACAGAGGAAGAGAGATTTCTATACATGATTAATCTTGATGAAACTAGAAGATATGTTTCCTGAGCTAATGAGGCACATAAGAAACATGTTAAGGCATAGTATGATAAAAAATTTCAGCCTCTTGTTTTTAATGAAAATGGCCTAGATTTGACCTATGATCAAAGACACGATAAACTAGGTAAAGGGAAGTTCAATTCAATGTGGTATGGTCCCTTTTTCGTTAGCAAATTTTTAGAGAAAGAGGCTTACGGCTCATGGATTATGAAGGGAAACCCTTCGGGAAACCTCACAATGGTTTGTACCTAAAGAGGTACTATGACTAAATTATTTTTTGAATGGTACCTTGTATATATGTATATTTTGGATTTCAGTGTGTTGTGCCTTGACTCAGTCTATTGTTGATTTTAGTATCCAAACTATTTATACCATGTTTTGCTTATGCATATCGGATGGATTTTTACGCCTTCGCTGATGGTGCTTTCCATCATACCCTAAACCTTGCCTCATCTTCTTGGGTTCTCTATTCCCTAGCTCATGACTTGGTCATTTCAGGAGTAGTTTGTATTGGTCCTGCTACCAACAAAATCACTGAGTATCATGCAGTAGTAGGTCTACTCACTAAGGCTGCATCTTGAGACATTCATGAACTGGTAGTGTTTTTGGATTTACAATTAGTGGTTTGTCATATAAACCATCTCTATACCATAATAAACCCTATACTTCTCCATCTATTTCTAAGAGTGAGTTTATTAGAGAGGTCATGCGAAGAAATTATGTATAGGCATATCCCTAGGTCAGATAATACAGTTGTTGATTCGTTAGCAAATTACATCCTAGACTGGTATATTTCCCATTCATAACTTGCAAAATAAACATGGTTCATTGAAAAATAAAATGTAAATGACACATAAAACTCATGTAAATATGATTTCCATTTGAAACGTATAAACATCGGTAATAAGTCTGTATATATATAGTGTTTTTTACATAAAATATGGTCACGAGACCTCGTATGAAGAAATGTGGCTTTAAGGACATACAAAATCATACAAAAAACCCTGAAGTTAGTCATCTTTTAGTAATACATCATGTAGTCCACCATATAATGATGCTCATGATAGCACATGATGGCCCATGCTACCCTACGAAACAGTCGGCTAAAATAGCCTGGCACTCTTGCAATGTGTCTCTGATACCTTACAGGGAGTTCATCTATCTCTGCGTTAAGGATTTAAAGAGTCGACCACTCCAGGTTCTCATCTAGCTCAGTAAGATGGTCATCACCTATGTGACCAAATTCAGCTCTAGCTCGCCTATCCATTGGGGAGGATCCCCCAAGCCATGCACCACCAACATTTGCATGTAAATTTTTAGGTCTTCTTACTACCCATAAAAAAAATAAAAATATGAAAATATAAAAACATCATCAACATTTTAGGGTTTCTGCTTCTTACCAATATGTCCCCACTGAGCACTAGGTGGTAATTGTAGATCAAGGTCGCCTCTGAAATTTGTCCCTGCATAGGCATAATCCTCTATCAAGAGGACTTGGTCATGCAACCAATGGAAGAAAGCAGACTCAAATTTCCCCTTGGCCCTACCACCTCCTATTCTAGCCATAATATATACCCACCTCAGCATGCGTGGGTATCTTGCCCTAATCTCATTGATGATCACCTAGAGTCTCCTGAGAGGCATGCCCTCGAAGAAGAAGCAAGCTAAAATCGACACATAACCAAACTGCTTTAGTTCTCCTTGCCGACATTTTGTCGGTAGGTCCTTGAAAACAGGAAGAAATGCTTATGCTGAGTTGAAAACCATAGGTTCCATGGCTTCTAGGGAATACAGAATATTTGTCAGGGATTCCTAATGATTCCCTTGGATTCCAGATAGCCTCTCCGTAATGAACAAAGCAGTATGAAGTGGCATATCCACCACAGCCCTGATGGGAATCTTCTTCCCTGACATTTTCGTTCCAAGATGACAATGACGATTAATAAATTCTTGACTAGTCAAGTCCCCTCCTCAAGAACTAGTGAGAGAGATAGGGGCCCCCCATCTGGACATCCCTGTCAAGAAGTAGATGTATTCCACCTCCATAGTCAAAACATGAGGTCCTACCATATAGTGCTCCTGCTCTGGGTTCTACATTTGTAGAATATATCCCAGTAACCGAGGATGTGAAACCATACTAGGGGATTGGAAGAACATCAGAAGGACATAACCCCATAGGGCCACCAAACAACCTGCATTTATTGTGGCAATGCCATCGTCATCATCATGTTGTATTTCTTTCCAAATAGCCATTTTTTGATCAAATAAACCTGCCAAAAACAATTAAAAAACAATTTATAAGCATTTCCAACCATTATATTTGCTTACACACTTTTATTTTGGCTGAAACATATGTTTTTGAATCCCACAACCGGCACCACCTCTTCCTAGTTAAGACACAGCGATGCCACCACCTATGTTAAACTGAAAAAATGTGGTTTATGTCAAGCACCACCTTTCCCGTAAACGCCAAGCATGGTGCCTGCATTTTCTATTTTAGGTTTGACCTATGAGCTCAAAAAGCTATCAAAATTAAGAAAAAGGAAACCATGAAATGAAACAAGATGGTTTTATCTTTTACGTAGATCCGATGATGCAAAAAATAGACAGTGGATGCTCCCGTAATCTCTAGCTTAAGTTTCTTCTTGAAATCTCCCAAAATGCTCTCAAGGTTTGGTGAATAGTAAATAAGTTGATTTTTTTACTATTTCACTTAGCTTTTATAACCTATTTTTAGGGTTTTTAATGTTTTAAAATCATTTTTTATAAAACTACCTTTCAATATAGTTTATAAAAGTCCTTTTTTTGAATATTTTGGGAAACTAATGGTCATTTTAGGTCTTGCAGGGGCAGGAATAAGTAGTAATGTCTATGGAGAAGTTTGTTTTTTGACTTTTTCGTACTTTTGGAAAATGGAAAAATTCCTTGAGCGTTCGCTTCGATACTTTGATCATGCTCCTAAAACCTAGTATGAAAGTTTCGAGTCCTTTTCTAATTCTTTTCAGGCTCATAAAACCATTCATTGTGAAAAGAGACCTAATGGATTTTCCTTTAAACTCTTTTCAGACTCCCTAAATATGAAATATTGTCCAGTACTTTTCTTCTTCATACTCGTAAAAGTATTTGAAGAGTCATCTCTCCAAGACTAGGTTATCTCTTTTTCGGTTCGAATGGACTATTTACGAGAAAGGAACACTCCAGCCAATCATGACTAGAAGAGTTCTCTTGGGTATTATTTATACTTGTTTGGGCCCTAAAGACTAAATCATACAAGAAAGGACCCTTTGGAGTCTTCTTTCGTCTTCGTTCAAACTCTCTAAATGTGAATGATACCTATTTAAATTTCATTGGAATCGTTAATCTAAACAATGAGAGACCCTTTTTTGGGAACAAACCCCTCCTTTCTTAGGTTCATAAAATGTATGAGAATGGAATTGTCTTCGGATGAGCTACAATGAGTGTTTGCTACTTTCTTTAAACTCATAAAAACAAAAAGAGGCACTCATTAATCATGATGGGGAAATTAATCAGGTTTGTAAAACATATGAGACTGGACTTCTCTTTAGATGAGCTACAATGAGTGTTTGTTACTTTCTTTGAACTTGTAAAAATGAAAACAATCACTCATCAATCATGATGGGGAAATTAAGGGAAGGGAATCAATTCATTTTGCAAACAATATGGCAGTCTTTCATCACCTTTGAACATGGAACTTGTCTACATTTCATTCAGTAAATTGGGTAAATCAGTTTGTGTTTGAGTCGATCCACTTTCATGAGTCATGTTACTCCTTTGAGTCTTTCAAAGAATGCATTTTCCAATGTCATATTGTGTTCCACCTCATCGAGTCAATGCTGCCAAGTCTTTTGTCATGCCTCTTGATGTCCAAAGGGAAGTTTAAAGTTTACCTATGTAGTTAAAACAAGTTTTGTGCAAGTAATTTTGAGTCAGTCCAATGGTTTCATTATCTACAACATTCTAGAACTTTGTTCTTTTTCGGGTCAGATGGACTATTTACGAAAAAGGAACACTCTAGCCAATCATGATTGGAAGAGTTCTCTTGGGTATTATTTTATACATTTTTGGGCCCGAGAAACTAAATCATACGAAGAAGGACCCTTTGGATTCTTTTTCCATCTTCCTTCAGACTCTATACGTGAACACTATCGAGTTAACATTCATTGGACTCCTTAAACTAAACACTGAGAGAACCTTTTTTTGGAATGATCCCCTCATTTATTAGGTTCGTAAAACATATGAGAATGGACTTGTCTTCGGATGAACTACAATGATTGTTTGTTACCCTCTTTGAAATCGTAAAAATGAAAAGAGGTATTCATCAATCATGATGGAGAAATTAAGGGAAGGGAATCAATTCATTTTGCAAACAATATGGCAGTTTGTCCTCACCTTTGAACATGGCACTTTTCTACATTTCATTCAGTCAATATGGTAAATCATCTTGTCTTTGATTTGATCCATTTTCATGAGTCATGTCACTTTTTTCATTCTTTCAAAGAATGCATTGTCCAATGTCGTATTGTGTTTCACCTCATCGAGTCAATCCTACAAAGTCTTTTGTCGTGCCTCCCAATGTTCAAAGGGAAGTTATAATTTTACCTCTGTAGTTAAAATAGATTTTGTGTCAATAATTTTGAGTCAGTCTGATGGTTACATTATATACAAAATTCCAGAACTTTGTTCCTAGTTTTGTGTTGTCAATGTGGGATTCACCATGGCCCTCCTTCGACAAGACTATTCCTGTCAACATGAGCTAATCATCCAAGAATTAGTATTAGAAACAATTTTAGTACCTTGAGATCTGTATACCTTAATGATAGATTCCCTCACTCTCGGCATAGGTTCACATCATTGAACTTTGATCGAGAGATTTGACTGATTGTTACACATCAGACCATTTATTCACACTTAGTAGATTGTACTAGAGTACCTTAGGAATCATTGGTGTTAATGGTGATCTCCATCGCACTTGTTAATAGTTCACATCATCGACCGGTAATCAAGTGGTTTCTACCATGTTTGACTTCAGATCATTGTAATCATATGGAAAGAATCGTACTTTGTGGAAGAAGAGATGAAGACCCTGGGTGTTTGTTGAAAAGAACTCATAGTTTTTGCTCGCTATGTTGTGCTAGAGTATATAGTATGAAGTACCAGTAGGGATCCACATTGTGTGGTCATGGCTATGCTCAAATTTGCGTTTGTATGACATAGATCTACATTGTATATCTGGTAGCTATGTCCAAGTTTGAGCCCTCTCTCACAAGGATATATCATGTATTCTATTAGCCATATTTGTTTATCTCCCTCATGGATCTTCCTTGTATTGGTCTGCAGCCATGATGACGACACATTTGTTCATGAGTCAAAAGTGTTGATGTATTGCAGATGTTTGGTTAATGATCTTAGATTAATTTGATTCTTTCCTCGAAGTGATAACTTGCTCTTTCAAATCTATCGACTATCGTATCCCTCTAGCCTCATGCTTTGGGGGTCATTCTGTTACTACTAAATCTCGTCATCAGCATGTGATGAGATCCCAAACCTCAGTGTTTTCCATTAATCCCAATTTGTGAAGTAAGAATATTGGTCCAAACATCAAATCTATATGTGAAAACCCATCACCGCCCCTACCCTTCTATCAAAAAGTGGTACCTTCTTTAGCACCTCCTGTAATGTGTTGATAGTAAGTGGTGGCACCACCTTTACCCTTTGATAAATGTGTTGTTCTACCCTATCACCACTCTGTCTCAGTGAGGAATAAGTGATGCCCTTGGTAAAAAGTGAAAAAATAGAGGTTCTCATGAAGCTTCTCGAAAGAAGGCTTTGTGGCACCCTTATCCCTAATCACTAGGGAAAGTTGGGCTTGAGATCCATCCTTATAATATATCCTAGCCACCTCACACACAAATTTATCAACCATCTATATCCATTCCAAGCTTATAAAAGCAGGCTCATTCTCCATGGTTGGGGAAAAGGGTAAAGTTATGTTCTTGCTTTTATATTCTGGCCTAAATCAGTTAAGTGAGCTTGAGGGAGCAAGTTGGAGATATTAGGGATGAGATGTTGGCTTTGTGAAGTAGTACATAAACACTAAGACATAGGTTGTAAAATTATTCTCTATTATCTAATGCAAAATTGGTTCCCTTCCCATAATATATATTATGTCATTATCATATGTTTTATTATTGAAGTCCTTAGTCATCAATATAGAATAGTGGATTATATTATGGTTCTATTTGATCTTGTCTATTGTTTTTCTTGTGATTATATAGGTACATCTATGAAGGGTCATATTTATAGGAAACAACTATGCTAGTACATCAAAGAGACTTGATTCTAGATCTCCACCCATTCTAGGGAATGTCTTCCAATCTTGCCGTGTACCTTTTGTTCTAGATATGAACCATTCGGACTAGAGGAATAACTCCTGTCCGTAGTAGGTGCAAAATTCCTAGCTACAAGGTACAACATGCCCATGGTTAAAGTTTATCATTATTATATCTCATGATCTAGTAGAGACCAGAGAAGGCAGCATGGAGTTGATCGGTTAAATACACGTTCTGAAAACGCTAAGGATTTATTCTATCTGTTTCTATTCTTTCCACGTAACATATTCCTCAGCCAAGTCCATCCTTATTTTAAACTCACTCCGCATTCTTTTTGATTGGTATGCCTCTAAATTTGGTGGATATTTTGGCCTCTAAATTGGTACAATTTGCAGGAAGAATAAAAAGAGCAGAGAGAAAATGCAGGCTATTGCAGGAAGCAAAAATTTCTCACCTATGGAGGGGCGCAACTGGGTTCAAGGATGGAGAACATTTTGCAATGCCACTAAATTTGGCATTGATTGAGGGACCTTTCGTAAAAATTTCCAAGGGCACAATAAGTCTGAATTCGTCCCTTTCAAAACCCCCAAAATTCGTGCCCGGAAAATCCATCACTTATTTTCCAGTCTGTTAGCCCTAAAGTGAACTCACACATGGTGAGATTATATTTTCTAGGTGGACGAGGAATATTCTGAGACAATGTCTCTATAAAAAATGCCTTCGCCGTAATTAACATTATATTCCAAGGTTTAGTGGGTTTAAAGGTTTTGTGTGTTTTTTTTATATGCCAAGCTTGTGTCCAAATTAGCCTTATAATTAACATAATTATATGCCATGATTTAATGGCTTGGTTTTTTGCATTTTAATTATTTTCTCCCAAACAAACCCAATTTTAATGGTGTCCCACTTTTGCACAAATTTTGTCTATGATGATATAAGAACAATATTACAATATTTTTTTTATTAATCCATTAAAAAATATATAGGTTCAATCATTTTTCTAGGAACATATAAGTTGCATTAATTCAATTTTGTTAATATAGGGACGTGTAAATATATATTATATATATGTTACAATTTACCAAATTCTAACACTGCAGATGGATTCAGAGACACCATTTAAGGGGGTCTCTGAATCCATCTACAGTGTTAGAATTTAGTAAAATGCACAAATTCATTGTCAAATTTGTAATTTTTTCTTTGCCAGAGTGACATAGCTAAAAATGACCAAATAAATGCCCAATTGTTATGTGGTCATTTTTAGTCTAGATATACCGTGACCAAATTTGGTGATTGATCTTGGTAGCTTTTAGTTGGTTTTTATCCCATGAACAAAAGTAGTCATTTATATTGGTCTTTTTTACTTATCTCACTTAAATTTATCAATTTTGGTTATTTATCCCTTGAAAGCAACTGTGGTGACCAAAATTTTTGGTCTCCTGGTCTCTAATCTCTCATTTTCCACTGGTAGTGGTTTTGACACCTTATCCTCAAACTCAACTAGAAACTCAAACAACTCAAGAAGTCCTTCATGTTGGATGTTATAATGTCTAAATTAATCCACCTATTCTTTAATTATCAACCAAGGTTAGTAAGATTAGAGTTGACACAAAATATATACGAAGGTAGAGAGTGTCATGTAAATATTTTAACAAACAAAATATTAAAAGATCTTTCAAAATGAAAAACTGAGTCAAACTTCCTAAAAATGAAATAAAGGTAACTAAACTAAGATAAAATATTAACTAAACAAATATTCTATCTTATAAATTTGGACTGAAAATGATATAATCAAAAACTTACTTATTCAAATGGAAAATTAAAATACAAAGAAGACTTAACTTATAAGCAACTAGAAAACTTAATAGATAAAACTTAATAAGAAAAACTTAAAAATAAGTAAGTAGAAAACTTAATAAAGAAAACTTAAATAAAAAAGCAAGTAGAAAACTTAATAAAGAAATATCTTTAGGTTCTGTCTTACAAGTTCTTTCAACAATAACACAATCATAAAAAGACAACCTAAAAACATACTAAAGAAAACACTAGATCTCACATGCAAAAAAATAATTCAATTCAAAAGGAATAGACACAAAACCATGCAACCATAAGACAAAATCAGAAACAAAACTTAAGAATAACTTAAACTACGTTCAAAGTAAAAGAAGTAAGGAAAGTGATAAAACTTTAATAAATAATTTAAAACAACTAAACTTTAACTTAAATGTTAGACAAAACTATTATTTAAGTAGTACAGACAAAGCATAGTTCAAACATCAACAAAACAGAACTAAAAACAATTTTACAATACATAAAAACATAAAAAATAGAACTAATAGTTGAATGACAGACTGAACTGTGGGTCTAAAAAGGTGGCTGAATAACAGACCAAATAGGTTGTCCGAATGACAGGATGCATAGTAAAAATAGTAAAAACTAACCTAAATGAACTAATATTCAGCTGAAGCCATGCAGATGTAATTATAATGCATTGGAACAGTAAATAAACCTATTGAAGAGAAAATTAACCTTAAACTAATTCATGAAAAAAAGGAATCATTTGCATATTAAACTAATAAATAAACTGAAAATTAACTTTCATAAATCCAAAATAGGAAAACAAATAACAGAATTGAATCTATTCTAAATTCATGAAAACAACTTATTTTATATTCTTCAAAAAAAAGACTCAAAGTAATGCTGGAAATGAAAATAACTGGAAACAAAATGACTAAAAGCAAATAACTGAAAGCAACTATGCGCACATCTAACTAATTAACTTTCTAAATAAAACTAAGTTAATGTGTTACAGAAAACAAATAGGATAACATTTACTATAAATTAATGGAAACAAACTAGAAATTAAACTAGACTAGCTAAAACATAAAAGAAACTAAGCTAAAGAAAGAAAATGAACCTCTGGTTGATGAGGGGCCCTCTCAGCAATCAAGGGTGATGCCTGACTAACTTCTACTTAAATTCAACCTTCAACAGCAATGCATACATCTCTTTATTCAAATGGCAGAATAGAATTACAAAGTTCAAGAGTAAATTACAGCAACAACTCTTCTCCTAACTCTACTAAATGACTGATTTTCTAGCTAGTTGAGCTCTCTCACAGAGGATACTTTATATAATTATTTACGGGGGTGAGCAAGTCAACCCTTTAGAGGTTGACTACTCTCTAAATTTAGCTGATCTTTAAAGCGTTTAATTGACCACAGGCCAACACATAAGCATTTTCCTTCTTCAGGGCAAACAATGTTTAGATGTGGCGCATCGACTTCTCGTTAGCGTGAACGATCTGCAGAGGTGCCGTACGAGTTCCTTTCTGGGCGTAACAGGTGACTGATGGAAAATAGAGGAGAGCGTAGTGGCACATGTTCAAGATCGTGGGTTGAATGCAATAGTCCCAGTGCATGGATGGTTGATGTGGTGGTGAGTGAAGTAGAACACAGGCTGGTGAATAGTCTAGAACACAGCTTCATCACCCAGATGCATGGATAATAGAACGTTTGCAGTTGCTTGACATTTTAAATGGCTTGAATTAATTCTCAGTAGCACGCAGTCTGATGGGCGATCTGGACAGAGTGCTAAACGGAAGGCTGGGACGTGAGATGGATACGGTAGGTGTTGATCTAAGGCAAACGAAGTGTCTATCTACTAGCGTGCTTCAGAATTGGAGTGTACAACAACACATTTCAACATTTGAAAAACCACCAGCGATTTTCATGCAACGGGATGAATGACGAGCTAGACATGTTGTGCGAAAAGCAGGTCGAATGCGTTTTTCATATTAACTTGGTCCAAATATGCTTCAATAATACATCAAATATGCTTCAATAATGTTATTTTTAATTAATAAAACCATAAAAGAATGATAATAATAAAATAATTTTATAAAAACCTTAAAACCACTCATACCTAATGTTGAATAATAATCTGTGTGTCATAAAACATACAAAAGATAATAAATTATATGGTTAAATGATTATTTTATCTACCAAAAATGGTAACAAATCTAGGATCAACATTCTCCCAAACCGGAGAAATGCGAGGTCCCACTGAGCAAAAAGAAAGAAGAACAATTTAAGAAGGATGCAAACTAGTAGTTGGCTTCGACTTGGAAAATGAAGAAGGTAATTTAAACTTCACTTTGTTAACCTGTAACTTAAAAACAACATATCTTTCATGTTACATATTTATATGAAAATTAAAAATGAGTTTATTGGATTTTTCAAGATTCTTAAATAAACAGTTTTCACGTTTAAAATATTTTTATCATTTATAAGGTTTTGAAATTAATTCAACCATGTCCAAAGTAAAACTTTGGATAGGTTGAACAAAAACATAAATCGCATCTTGAATAGAAAGAAAATTAATCATTTTCATGCATAATTAATTGGATAAAAGAATAGGATTATTAATAATAAAATGATATGGAAGTGAAAACTATTTGCTTAAAAACAAATTTTGGTTAGCAAATTTTAGTCACCATTTTTACTCAGGTTGCTATTTGATATTTCATTTTCCTTCATTTGATTCTTCATATGGTAAGACCATATTGAATTTTACTATAAAATATGCTTCAAGCTATAACCAAATTCCACTGTTTATATTCCTGAAAATATAGTATCATTTGTTAGAGATAAATAGATTTATCAAAAATAAAAATAATCTAATTTTTCAAATCAAATCCCTCTTCCCCCAAACCAAATAGATGGCATGTCCTCAAGCCATACAGAGAGAAGAAATGATTGTTCTAGAAAAATAGAAAGAATGCGAGCAGGTTGTTAATTCGTTATAAGGAAAACTAACTAGTAAATGGAAATGGTTCTAAAATGTATATTTATGAAAAATAAAACAGTGCTTAGAAAGACTATGTAAAATTAGAATAATATAATTAAAAGAATACCATAGGGAAAAACTAGCCCTCCATGCCTCATTGTAAAGATATCATGTCACCGTTAGGTATTTCAAGTGTACCCTGGAGTGTGTGAAATTTACATTTATAGTTCCCATTTCTAAGATAATGACATCTTAGATATATGTGGAATTAGACGGCCAGGGAAACGTCAACTTAGAGCCATTCTCAAATGAAATTATAAACAATTGGCCATGACATATTTTTTTTGAAATTTTTTTCATATATTATCACTATTTGACGAACTATGTGTATAGTGGTGTATTAACCAGATCTCATTTACTAGATATTGCCCCGCTGCCAGTAGGGATGTTCAGTAACCCAGCAGGTTTATCTTGGTACCATGCAAGCATAGCCCTACTTCCATTGATCTTGTTTAGTACCCCGACGGGTTTACTTGCATTTATCGAGCTTCCTGTTATAAGGTTTTTACTTAGCATTGACCCACTGCCAGCAGGCCTGTTCAGTACCCTGGCAGGTTTTTCTTGTATAATGATATTAAAGATATGGAAGCTGATTGGTACTAGAGCATGTTAAGTCCTACTAAGCACATAATTCAATTTTTTTTCAAAATAAAGTTATAAGGAATTTCATAATGGCCAGACTCATAAAACATGTCAAAAGAGAATCACTGAAAGTTGTTCTTTAACCTAACGGTCCTTCTTCTTTATAAAGTAAAGTAATGTTCCCCACAAATAAAAATTCCACTGAATTTTGAGTTATCATCAAAATACTCAAGAAACAAGTTTTGATAACAAGTACATGGTGAACTAGTAATTCATAGGTAGAAATAAGAATGTGAAAAATATGATAATGAAACTGGGTCTTATCAAGCAACTGCTTAAAACAATAAATTAGAAATATACATGTTTGAATCAAAATACCAAAAACTTAGTATGAATCATAACAGAATTGGTTAAGTATGATATACACAAGATTGTAAATTTTTAACTTTTACTATAAGCTGAAAATTCCAAGAAGTACCCCATGAAAAGTTAAAATACCTGATGAATATTTAACACACTTCCCTTTTCCAAGTAATACCCCATATGCTGCTTATAGAGATAGAATACTTGTAATCAGTGCAAAACCACTTGTTAGATAATTCAATTTATTCATAAAGACATAAAAGTGAAAGAGTCTTGTATAGACAACCTACTAGAAATGAATCTTATCTATTCAAAGCAACAAACACATATGTACATATATATAAAGGATAATAACCCAAAATATTTTTCAAGGATCAAGAGGAGGAGGAATAGTTTCCCCTTCAACTAATTCCATTTCATTTTGCTGCACAAAATTTTGTATGAAATCCTGTTTAGATGTCGGTTGGTGATAGAGCCTAAGTCTATGTCCATTTACTACAAAGGAAAATTTTGAGCCATCAATTGTTTTAATTTTTACTAATCCATTGTCAAAAGTTGTAACTACTTCGTATGGACCCATCCAACAAGTAGTTAATTTCCCTTTAAAATTTTTAAACTGTGAATCAAATAGTAGTGCCCAATCTCCAGTATTAAGCTGCTTTTTCTTAATAAATTTATCATGCCATATTTTTCGTTGATTCTGTATTAGCATTGTTCTTTGAAGTGCATATTTCCTAATTTCGTCTAACTCATTAATTTGTAATATTCGTTGTTTCTGTGCTTCATCAAAATTCATGCCTAATTGTGCTGCCATACGAAAAGTTTTAATTTAAAACTCAATGGGTAAAAGAAATTCTTTTCCATACACTAACTCATAGGGGGTATGTCCAGTAGTGTTTCTCCATGTTATCCTATAGTCCCATAAAGCCTCGGGAAGTCTATCTACCCAATCCTTATGATGTAAGTGAATGGTCTTAGTTAATATGGCTTCTAATACTTTTTTAGTTGATTCTACCTGACCATTAGTCTGAGGGTGATAAGGTGAATATTTGCAATGTCGGATGCCATATTTTGTAGTAAGTTCTTTCATTAATTTAGAAGTAAATTGAGTACCTTGATCTGTGACAATTTCTCTAGGTACACCAAACCGGGTGAATATTTCTTCATATATAAATTCTACCACTGATTTATTTGTGGCTCTAAATAAAGCTTTAGCTTCTACCCACTTGGTGAAATAGTCCATACAAACTAAGATATATTTCTTTTTATGAGACATGGGAGAAATTGGTCCTAGAAAATCAAGAGCTCATTTCTCAAAAGGTTCAATCATAACTTGGGGTTGTAAAGGCATTTGATCAGATGATGTAGGTCTACCAATTCTTTGAAAACTATTACATCCTTT
>LPNX010682089.1:783892-832423 GCA_001517045.1 Pseudotsuga menziesii | reverse complement strand
TGCTTGGCCAATAATAACCAGAATGTAAGACTTTATATGTTGTCCTCTTATCAGAAAAATGTCCTCCACATGGTCCATCATGGCATGCATGGAGGATTTCTGTCATTTCATCCTCCAACACACATTATTGAATAATAAGATTGGGACCAGTGCAGAACAGATCATTATCAACCCAAGAATAATTAGAAATATGAACTATAATGCGACACTTCTCATGTGCAGAAAAATGGTTTGGTATTTTTCCCGTTGCTAGATAATTGGCAATATCCGCAAACCAAGGGGTTTGAACAGATACATCAAATAGATGTTCATCAGGAAAAGTGTTGTCAACTGGTTTAGTATCGTCTTCATGTTGAATATGGGAAAGGAAATATTCTATGATATTTTCTTTACCAGGTCTATCAATGACGGTAATGCTAAATTCTTGTCATAAAAGAAGCCATCGGGTGACTCTACCATTGGTAATTGGTTTATTCATCAGAAATATAATGGCATAGTGATTGGTATGCACAAAAACTTCATAACCTGTGATATAATGACGAAATGTTTTAATAGAATAAACTATTTCCAAAAATTCCTTTTCGGTAACGCTATAATTTAATTCGGCAGGGTTCAGATTTTTGCTAATAGAGTAGATGGTATAAGGTGCTTGTCCTTCTTTTTGGCTGAGGACTCCTCCTATGGCCGTATCAAAGGCATCAGTCAATATGTGAAAAGGAAGGGACCAATTAGGACCCCTAAGCATTGGTGCCACCGATATTTTAGCTTTTAATATTTCAAAAGCATTTTGACATGATTTCATCCACTAGAATTCTGAGTCCTTTGTAAGTAACTTAAACATTGGTGCGATAATATCCTGCATTACCAAGGAAGCTTCTTACCTCTTTCTGGGTTTTCGGAGAGGGAAGGCCGACTATTACTTCGATCTTAGAAGGGTCTACCTTAGTTCCTTGGGAAGAAATATGGTGTCCTTAAACTATACCTTCTATCAGTAACTTTTTACACTTTTCATGACTAAGGGCTAGGTTTGTCTCTTGACATCGGATCTAAACTTTATCTAGGTTGTCAAGATCATCCTGAAAAGTGTTACCGTAGGCTGTGAAATCATCCATATATACTTCAACACAGTCATGTATAAGTCCACAAATGAGATTGTTGTTGAAATACAAATGGGTGTTGCAAGTGCTCTTGGTCAAATTTTAAGTTAATGTATGATGAGTTGATTAAATTAGGCGGGGGGACTCCAGATATACCCAGGGGGTACTTGGAGTATGTCCAAAAATAACAACCTCTACGGCTACCCGCAAGGACTGTGTGGGATGAATGAATTCTTTGAGACTGTGTTCATAATACACTCGCTAGGGTGTAATAGAGATCGACAGCTTGAGGTCACTCTCCAGTAGTTCCCACTTCCTTTGGGTATTTTTCCACCGTTTACGGTTTGATCGAGGCGTTGGATTTTGGCCTGAGTTGGTTAACTGGAGAAAGTGAATCCTAATTATTCTAGTCACTCGTGTTGCTTCGGATGCCACTTGACTAATCAGATGAACCGAAGCCAAGTGCAGAGCATACACACCGGAGTCTTGTCAATTTTTTAAGGATTTTAAGTTGTGCTCTTTGTTACAAAAAAGAAACTCCAGGAATCTCTTTTGGTCCAAGTAGACCTCAATCGGGAAAGCAAGGAGGGGTTAATTTTAGATGATAACAAATACAAATAAAACAAACATCAAACACAACTCACAGGTTATCTAATTAGTCCTACCACGCATCTCTTTCCTCTTTCGAGTCAATCAAGAAGTCATGGGGTAAGCAGTATGATTACTTTGAATTTGTGAAAGATATTGAAATCCTTATAATTCAAATTATACAATGCTGCAATATAAGAAAAAACTAGAAAAGAGCAAAAAAGTGCAAAAATCACAAAACACAAGATCCCCACCGGGGGGATGGGGAGTGGGCTCGAAAGAACCTACTCAAAGTAATTATTTTTATTATTAAGGGTTACAAATATCAACAAATTAATTGAAAAAATTTCTCTTGGTTCTTATACCGAACGAACCCAAGGGCTTACAAAGTACAATGGTAATGATTACGAAAGATGGGGAGACCCCTAGGGGGTTTTGAATAGCCCAAAAATCACTTTTCAGACAGCACCTCCTCCTCTTTTTGGTCATACCTACTAAAAATCAGCGAGCTTTAATTAGTGTAAAGTTCCCAAAAAAAATTTAAAAGTGTCTTTGGACAACCCCAAAAAAAATACCGAAAAAGACTAAGTTAAAGTACTTTTTAAGAAAAGACAAAAATAACTAAAGAGGACAAGTCCTGTTGAGGATATTGGATAGCTTTGGGGAAGCCAATGCAATGTGCAGTTTAGATGTTGGATTTAACATTAAATAAAGAAAATATATTCACTTTAAACAAGCTTTTGATTTGGCTTAAAATTGCTTATAAAAAAATAAAAGACTTTTACTGCTAGATCTAGTTTTTAAAGAGAAAGGACTTGAATCTTTTTTTTAAATGAAACTAAATCTATGCATGTAGATCCTATATGTTCAGATCTAGAAATATATAAGCTTTGAAACATAAGATCTAAAATATAAAAGCCAAGTAACCAAAGAAGTGTTGATAAATATGGAGAGAGAGTGAAGAGGTGGCTTGGTGCCCAAATGATCAACCGTGGAGCTTTCTGGTGGAATGTTGAGGGACTATGCCTTTGAGAAAGTTTGGATAAAATGAAGAAGCAAACTATATCAGCACCCTCTCCAAGCTAGGAACCTTCAACTAATCCAAAGGCTTGCTAAGATGCTTGTGAGATCTGGTTAATACATAAACAAATATATTAGAATAGCATTCATATAATCTTATAAAGCATGTTAAATATAGATCTCTAGACATGCATAAAAGAAAAAGAGATAGCCAATAAAATTATTAAAAAATTCCTTTCCTATCAAAATCATAATAAACTTATTATCAATCTTTTAGCACTGGATCCACAATATGAAAATAAGCAAGTTATGAACACAGATACAAGTTACCTCAGTGAAACATGGAAATGTTCATCCACACATAATAACAGGACACCATCTTGCCTCCAAAGCTTTTCTTTATTTCAACAAAAAGGACGATCAATACAATATTATACAATAGCAAGCACTTTCTTCCCAAATCTAACTAGCTTGGAAGAGGAAAAAGCTGCTTTATTTATAGGCAGATTAGCCAAGAGGGGTGCATGCCTGACTGAAGGAGAGACTGACGCTGACAAAGAGTCAAGCTAAGCTTGATATGATGATGAGTTGAGTCTGATATGATGATGAACTAAGTCTAACTGGATGAACTGAGTCTGATCTGAACTAGAACTACAAAACAGAGTGACACCTCATTCAGTGAACTGAACCAACCAATAAACAACTTCTAGCTTAATCCACATGTGTGGAGGAGAGAGAAAGGAGGGCACAACCCTAGATCTAGATGAGCGAGTTAAGCTCCTCTTCAGCCCACATCATGCCTTCAGTAAAGGAGTGGGAACTCCCAGTCAATCTGAAGCCAATGAGACTGACTTCAGTCAAAACAGAGCAAAATCCACTGATTTAGGAATTTGGATTTGCTCCATTATTTAATTAATTTTTAATAAAATTAATTAATATTTGATTTTTTTTTGTATTTTCTCAATTGAGTGATGGAAAAATCACTCAAAACTTAGGAAAAATGGGTTTATGGGTTTAACGGGTGCTCTGAGTTAGAAAATGAGCACCCCCATGACTGAATCTGACCTTTAACCCCACTTTTATTACAAGATTAATTTTCTCAATTAGACTATTAAAAAATAGCCTATGTTTTCTGGAAAAATTAAAATTAAAAACTAAGAAAAACAAAACTTAGGGGGACTTAACACATGTTGATATGACTAGACCATAATGCCTAGAATTTTTATTCATTGACACACAAACTCTAGTAACCTCAATATGCCTAAATTCCAAGCCGACCACCCCAACTTTGGAGGTATTGAGTGAAAAACTTAGAAATTATCATTCGTTTATTCAACAACCAATAATAACCAAGGGAAAACACACTTTGGGCTGATCGGATTGACAAATAAAGTCCAAGAGACCGAGTCTTTTATAGACACTACCATGCTAGAACATTTTATTACGACTCCTCCAAGGGGGTATGAACATGTGGTAGATAAAAAAAACACTTCCCAGAAGCAAGTCTGAAGGTCTTCTGAAGTCCAAACAAAACATCTATGTCTGGTTCACCAGGCTCACTTGATAACACCGACTAAGTACAACTTAGGTGGTAACAGGGGGAAGATTGTGTTAAATTCTAATTACTCTAGCCACATAATCCCAGACCTTCTTAGCGCCATTAGAGGTAAGATGAAGCTTGATGAAAGCTTCCATTGGTAGAATATCCCATTACCAAGGGTTGGTTGTGAGCTCTCCCTATTTGACTATTAATACAAGTATTGTTTTCTTTCCCATAAACACTGTCTATCTCGTTACAATGTTTGGTTTATTGTCTTTCTCCTTGGTCATCGAAATAGGAATATAGATTATCTTGTTACTCTCGTGTGGTATTTGTTCTTTTGCGCCTATTGCAGGTATATTCAACGCGTAACTCAAGCAAAACAAGTTCGTACTGCCAAATCTTCCCGTTAAAAGGTACAAGAGTAGTTAATTCACGTTATTTGGATTTGTACGGAAGGTTTCTTTGCATTGTAGTGTGTTTTGTTCTATATCTGAACCATTCAGAGTAGAGAAACAACCTTTGTCTGCATTGGCTGAGATTTTTCGTAAAACCGATCACTTAACATTCTTAGCGTTTATGAATGCATGATCACTTATGCCAATCCCATTAGCCTTAATCCGAAGTTTCATATATGTTTCTAAAAGTAAATGTCAATTCGGTGCAATAGAGATGTGGCTCCAGAGTAAGCAATTATGGGTCAATTACAAGTTAAAGTTGAAGTGTTAAGATTTGGGATATTGGTTCTCGAAATTGTGCCCAAAAGAAAGAACACCGTTCTCAATCTAGTAAGAAAGATGCAAATTTGGCTAGTCGGAATGGTTGTGTCCTCCATCCATAGTGTCTCCAACAAATCCTGCTTCTCCAATCAAAATTGTTGCCTCTTCCATCTACATGGTATCACCGTGCACCCCACAAACACTAAAGAAAGAACCGCCAATTTATTTTGTCAGGCTATATCACTTATCATAAATGAATTTGTGTTTTGAAGTTGAAAGAACATTTTTGAGGCTGTAAAGATTCCAACAATCATGCCACGATTCAAGAAAGCAATGTCATGAGGTGTAGGTTTGGAATCCTAATCAAATTGTGGGGTTGCTGCATTTTTTATGGAGTCGGGACTAGCATGGATTTCTCGGAGACGCTAAGGAGAACGATCAGAGCAATATTCAACCTGCTCATAAAGCCAAGTTATGTTTTTTGATGTGACATTATATTGATGCAATTCATGACAACTAGTTCTATCAATTTTTTATTTTATAAAAATTAATTTTATTTATTTTTTAATTCTGTTAATTTGAGAACACTTTACCAAAGATTTTTGTCCCATTAAAAATGTCATGGGCCAATGAAAACGAGTGTTTTGAATTTAAATTTTTTTTGAAATGATTTTAATTTTCAGAAATATTAAATTTAATACAAAATTTAAATTACTTTAAAAAAATTATAAAAAATAAAAATATTACAAATAAAAATAGTTTGATCAACCATGGGTTAGTATATCCCTACATTGGCACAGATTACTAAGCGACTGTTGTTCTAAAAACATACACAAACGTCAATAAATAAATATATATATATATATTCTCAATCTTAACCAGTAAGCCCGTCAAAATATTTTTGGAACATTTTATATATATAATTCCAAATCTCGTGGAATAGGGCAAATTTATTGGGTACGAGACATTTAGGCGGTGGCTCTGAACTATATAAACATGAATGCTTATTGTCCAATTTCCAAGTCAGGAAGTGACTGCGGGAAATAACTGTCAACCATCAAGAATTCGCGTTTTTCACTTTTCCAGTTCCTGTGTATTTTTAGAAGACATCTCTGCAGGGTAGATAGAAAAAGTTTGTGGCCCCAGATTAGATCTTAGACCAAAAGAGGTTGGAGGGTCCTGAAGGGCTAAATCTGGTAAATACTTGTCGAATATATACTAGTCTTATGTCCATGTGTTAATATACTAGTCAAAGATATATGAAGTGGGCCTAATGGTTAAGAGCATGTGTTTCCTCTTAGGAGGTCACAGGTTCAAATCCAGAGGGGGTAGTGTATGTACACCTTTGTAAACTTTAGCAGTTAAATAGCTGCACAGAGGGGAGTCCCTTGTCCCATAAACAAGGGGGTCTCATACACCAATTTGGTGTCTCGCTTGGCGGTGACCTTAAAAATAAATTATTATTATTATTATTATTATTATTATTATGAAGATTAATTTGATTAGTAACAACTTTTTTCTCTTTTACAGATCCTTGGCATAGAAGTTGAAATATTGAAATAATTGCTTAGACAATTCTAAGAACCTAATTTATGTGCATAGTATATATATCAACATCTTGCAATGTAATGATCACGAGCTATCTGAATAGTCCATAGGCGTCCCACTTCATTTGGATCATTGGTATTCATAAGTGTGTTAATAATTTAAATACATTCATTACATCTTGACAAAAAAACATGGCAATTGAAACATTGATAAAATTCACTCATTAGGGGTTCTCATTAGGGGTTTTCAAGGGGTTTGAGTAACCCATCTCATGTAATACTGCTTTTCATTCTAGGTTTTTCTCTAGTCTTCTTTCATAACCCAAACATCCTTCTCATTCTACTTTATCTTCAATCTTCATCATAAGTTTTGATGTTATTTACATTTTTCCAAAAATTACCAAAACTAACATGGTTTCTCTTTTCTCAAGAAAAAGAGCTACCCCAATCATACTTGGAAGGAAAAAATCTGCAACCAAAGTCACTCTTATTCTCTATCTAAAATAAATAAATATTTATAATTAAAATATTATAAATAAATTAAAAATGTTTATTATTTTTATAATTACCTTGACTTATTTCAATTTTTAATATACTATATTTTTTTTAAACACCTATTTGTTAATGGTGTATTATATATATTTAAAAAGAAACGTTTTGGTTAAAAATGTTGCATTTTTAAACCAAAACCATTTATAAAAAAAAATCTCTATAATAGATTTTAAAAGAAATGATAGAGGGAAAGACGTTAATTGAAATATAAGTTAATTTTATTTATTAAAGATTTTTATAAAATTTTCTATTTTTTTTATGTTTTGGCTATTAAAATAGTTTAAAAACTTAAATATTTTGAAAATGATTTTGAATTACATGTGTAAGTGATAATTGTTTTCCAACCCATTAAGGTCCATACTTTACTTACCTGGTTTAGCTGATATATTTAAACTTTTTTCCTCAACTTTTAGGATATTGAGACACATAGAACATTTTTTTAACATTTTTCAAACACTCTTTCCACAATGTCATGGAATCTCAAAGAAAAACTAAATGATTAAAAACACGGTACAACATATAATAAAGTAAGGAAAGCTTCAATGTAAAGAATAATTTCTTAACAATGTAACGATATGTAATATGACTTTTGATTTATTTTTATTAATAATCCTATTTAAAAACAAATAAAGGAGAGGAGTTGAGAATGTCCATGGTCTATAAACATGCTTTTGAATTTTTAATAGCATTTAACTTCCCGAGTTATCCCGCCCTTTAAAGAACTTTAATTGATGTAGATGGGAACTCAGTGAAGCATAGACACTAAAAATAGGATTATCTTTCCAACTACATGGTATTAAAACCATTTGGTAACTTATAGCCATGATTCCTATGGAACCATCAAAATTATTATTGCCATGATTCCATATGAAAAAAATAGATAAATATTATTATTGAATAGACACTAAAAATACGATTATTTTTCCAACTACATGGTATTAAAACCATCTGGTAACTTAGAGCCATGATTCCTAAGGAGCCACCAAATAACTCAAGAGTTGTTATTGCCCAGGATGTATGGACAATCACATAGAACTTTATGGACCATTTCTTACAATATAAACATAATTCCTACATGGAATTAAAACCACCAGGTGGAACTTCTTCCCATTGAGGTGTATCATACATGGTTAGCAGGTGATATCATCTTCCTTGGCGAAATAATTATCAAGGATCCTAACTGCTTCTTTATAGACCTGTGTGTTTTCATGACTTTGTAACGCCTCAATGTTATCCAAGCCACCAACGTCCTCAATTATGCTCACATATACATTAACATGAGTCATGCCTTCATTCTTTTCAGCCTCGCCAGCTCTCAGTAACTTTTCTAGACCTTGAAGGAAGACCGCTAAAGTCCTTGAATCCTGATAGGTTAGAAGATAACAAAGTGGCTTGATGCAACCCTGAATCGCAAGGTACCTGTAATAGAAAAAAGGCTCATGTTATTGACCTTGCATCATAAAACCAATGGATGCAGAAAATTACACATGCAAAGAAATTAAGAAAGATTGGTACCTTATATGTTCCTCGCTTCCAGAAGCAATTGCATTTGAAACCGCCCACGCTGCCTCTCTCTTTATATTGAATTCAACATTTGCTAGCAGAGATAAAAGCGGGGGAAATATATTTGCGTTGATCATAGCCTGTGATGAAAATGAGTGGAGTGCATTAAAACAAAAGATTAAGTTATGTTACACTGAAAATATGATAGTGGTAGCGAGTATCACTATAAATCCAAAACCATTTCCACCTGAAGTTGCTCTGTTGTCCCTGCAGTAACATTGGAGATTTTGTAGCATGTATCTTTTATTATGGTGTTCTTTGTGCATTTATATGTGAGAAGATGCAAAAGGCGAGGGAGAACCTTATTGTCGATAACAACCTGCACACAACAAAATATAAGATAAATAATAAAGTAAATCCACAGTGTTTGAATTTGGACTCTTTGTATTCTTTCATGCTGTCTCAGACATTTTATCATAGCCGAAAATGCATTCATCAAATGCAAAATAACACATCTATTATATAATTATTTGCAAGAAGTGTGAAAATGTTTGAAGTAAGACCCGAGTTTGCATATCATCGCTAGGGACAAGTTTTCCCACTGTCTTTAAAGCAAAAGTAACAACAAAGGGTGAAGACTGCCTGCTAACAATTCATGTCGATTAATACATGGAGAACCTTATGTATAAAATTATAGTGACCCTGGAATTAAAAAATGATCATGATAAACTGAAGTTAACACCAAATTTAAATTAATGATGAAACTATATGTATTCGGTTATTTATAAACAAGTTACTTATAAATATTAAGAGTTCTTACATTTATGTGAGTATAATGATACTCACGACAAAAGTTCCACCAACTTTGGGTAAATGCAAGCATCAATTATTCCTAGAATATTTTCATTGGGGCCATGAGAAATATATGATAGAGCCCGACATGCATCTGCCAATACTTGCTCTTCTTGCATATGGAGAAGCCACTCCAGGGTAGGCAACGCATATTTGACCTGAAATCCATAAGCGAAAGTCTATAAAAAGGAAGAAACTCTTCATGCTATTAAATTCTATTTCTGATCATATATTCCCCATGTTGAACTTGTTGGAATCTGTTAATTATTCCACCACTTGATTCAACAATTTTGAGGAGGCAACACTGTTCAGACTCTGCCTAGATTTGTGGCCACCACAACACTGGAGAATCAAACCACCGCCACACCCCCACGTGACAAACAACAAATTATTAAATCATGAAAGATCATTTTTATATGTGAGCAGTGTGGATCTTATTTTTAGTTTTCTTTTCTGTCACACTGTAACCGATCGTAAATCATTAATAGAGAACTATGTTTTTGTATAAAGGAAGGCTCAGTTTGTAAATATTATTTTACTCTGTTTTTGAGTTGAAAAACTCAGTTTTGTATTTTTTATATTAGTGTGCAGTACCAACTGAAAGTTTATTTGATGTGAATGTTGTTTATTGAATTTGTAGAACATACGTGTTAAGTTTTTGGATGTGGGGGTCATTGAATCATTAAAAAAGGGTCGCTGTGAGTGAATTGTGAGTGATTGTCACTAGTCATAGCTAGCTAAAATAGGCGTATGAAGTGTTGCTAGATATAACAGCTAGCTGCAACACCATTTTGGAAGTATTGTTAGTAGTAGCAGCCAAGCTGTAACAATCCTGTAGGTGCTGGGTTGATTTTTGAGCTCTGTGAGTGAAGCTGTACATTGTTGTAAAGATGTACATTGCCGTAAACTGTTATTTTGAGTTGTACATGATGTTTAAGTGCTGCAGAAGTTGAGAGCGGCACTCCCCTTCCTTCCCCATAGTGGTATCAGAGCATGGTTAAGCTTTATTTCGTGTCTAAGACCTTGGTTTAGTTTTATTCCTCATTTTTTTAAAATTAATTGAAATGGGTACTAACAACAGTGCAGTGCAGCCACAAATTCTAGTGTTGTCTAAAAGAAATTACAACACATGGTTTATTAAAATGAGAACTATCACGTGTGTCCAAAATCTTTGGGAGTTTGTTACAATTGGCTATCCTAAAACAGCTGATCATGCTACTAAATTGGCTTTGTCAAATGCTGAGTGTGTTTTGTTGAAGGAAAATCGAAAGAAAGATAATAAAGCTCTTCTTCTTATTCACCAAGGCCTAAGTTAATCTATTTTTCTGAAGATATCAAGTGTTGAGTCTTCAAAGTAAGTTTGGGACACTCTTGAAATGTGCTACCAAGGCGTTAGCACCATATTTGAAAATTTTGGGTTACTGAAGGTTTGTGAAATGACTTTATTTGAAAATGTTATGAAGGCACCCTTTAAGTTAACAGGGGTGCATGAAGCATTCGTAGTGGATCGTAGGATGATGAAAAGTCTTGGATCCATGGTAGCAGATCATTCTACCTTTCGAAATAAGAAACAACAGAAATAAGGTAGGAATATGTGTTTGGTAAAAACAATGAAATTCGGGGTCATCAACTTGAGAATGAGTTGATTTCCTTCAATTCAAATTATTTTTCCAATCCTTATTCTCCCAACAGAAAGAAAAGTCCAATCCTTATTGTCCCAACAGAAAAAAAATTCCAAGCCTCCCAAGAAACATAATTTTCGCAATAATAAGCCAAACAACAAGGGTCCCAAACACTCTAAGTCAGCTCCTTCTTTAAAAAATGACAAAGGATCCAAGCCAAAAGGAAAGAAGAGTGAACGTCATTGAACTTTTTGTGGGAAAGATAATCATGATGAATCTAAGTGTTTCAAGAAGATGGCAGCCTTGGAAGTGGCAATGAAGAACCACCACATCAACCTAGATTCATCTTCAGAATCTAACTCTCATGGACATGCAATTTGTGCTTTTGATTACTCTTATACTGCACCTTCTTCTTCTACTTCAAATGAATGACTCATTGATTCTGGAGCATCTTATCATATGGCTAAGGATCAAGCCATGTTTTCTACTATGCATGAATGTAACACCAAACAAATATTTGTTGGTGATGATAGCTCTCTAAGTGTTGTAGGATCTGGAACAGTTCCAGTAGAAAATGGTCATTTTAGTGATGTACTATGTGTTCCAAAAATTTCTTGCAAATTGCTATCAGTCTATCAAATTACCCATTCGAGTGAAGGTAAAACTGTGACATTTACACCTCACCAAGTTGTAATCAAGGATTTTAAAAATCCTCAAAATGTCCTTGCTATTAGAACTATTGATGATATTACCAGGTTGTACAAATTTAACAACTTTGGGTCATCACCTTTTCCTCCAATTTTTGTTGCTCGTAGTGATAACTTGAACAAACTTTGGCATGAGTGATTTGGTCACTTAAATTATCTCTTATTGCAACAAATATGTAAAGACAATATGGTGACTGGTCTTCCGATGGTATCTTGCAAGGATGGTGTTTGTTTTAGTTGTGTACTTGGAAAACATCATCGAGACAGTTTTGACAAACGTGCCTCTTGGCATGCCTCGGTTCCCTTGGAGCTTGTGCATAGTGACTTCTGTGGTTCTCTTCCATCTGCCTCCTTTTTTGGTTTCAAATATTTCTTAACTTTCATTGATGACTACTCTAGACGCACTTGGGTTTACTTCCTAAAACTTAAGAGCAAAGTATTTAACATGTTACTGGACTACGAGGCCCGTGTTGAAAAACAATATGGTCATCAAATTATTAATTTAAGATCTGACAATGGAGGAGAATATGTTAACAACAAGTTCACTACTTTAATAAAAAAAACAACACCTCTCTTGGTGCAAAGGAAATGGGCGATGGGGGGTGTGGTGCCAGAAATCGCTTCAAGTATCGGTTGTTCACCGCTTATGCCAAATATCAGCAAAGCGATGGAACCTCTTTTCTCTTCTTCAAAATAAGCGGTGGCACCACTCTTTTATTGTAGGAAAGAAGCGGTTCCCAATAAAAACCGTTGTTGAGTAAAAACGTGGTTGCAAATAGTCGAAAGTTAAATATGAGGAATACTTGCATGTTAACTAGAGAAAATCGACAGTTGGAGCACCAGAAGTCAGCTTTTGCATGAATGCTTCCTTCACGAAAAGAATAAACTATCTGGTTTATGCGCCCTCCAAAAAACTGTCAAATGGCCATTTCAATCTTTAAGTGCAAATTTGGAGTCAAAATTGTGCAGATCTAGGACAATCGGTCGCTGGAGAGCTCCACATTTTGTCTTACTGTTGAACGTTGTTGGTTTATAGAGCATGAGACTTGCTGTGTAATCATGCAATCAAACAGATCGCCCGTAAATACAACATGTTTTTGTTGTTATAGTAGCGATCCGTTCCACCCACGATCACATCAAACCACCGTTCTAGCAATTTTCTTTCTCGGCAAGAAATTAAATAATTGCAACGAAGAACATCCACGATTTTGTTTTCTTAAAGCCATGAATCACCCAATATGCTGAAACTGAGCCACTTTTTTTTATTTTTAAGTTAGGGAAAACTGAAACCTAAATTGTGATCTCGAAACAAAATAGATTAAAAATAGCATGCTTTTAAAAATAAAATTCAGATATGGAAAATAAAGGAAAAAATAAAATAGCCTGCCCTAGCTGGGGAGGCAATCCACTTCCAAATGGCTTCTTAGTGAGAGTGCTTTCCATTCCATCAAAAGGCTTACCCCAATAATGGACGGATCAGGCCGTAAGCTCTAATACCATGCGAAAGAATAGAATGAAGTCAAAGAAGCACAATGGACAGATTAGATGCCTTCTCATTATTAACAACTGTTTAAATAGGAAATACAAATTACAATAGTAGCGTGACCTAACTTACTAACTAGCTACGGGTGATATTACACTCTTCAACAAGAACTAAGCCATCGTATGGATTTGAGAGAAAAATACAAATTGCGTTGTCACCATTTAGAGAAAAAAAATTCATTGTTGTATCAATTAAAAATTGAAGCTGCATATTGATGTTTCAAGGCCACTATGATCAAGATAACAATGGTCACTGAAAGAGAGAAAAGTTATTCATTATCCCAATTACCATTTACAAAATAAGAAGAATTGACCTCCATTTAGAAGGTGGCCTTGGGAAAAGTCCATATAGAAGATGCAACTAGAGTCTGCAATGTATAAAGAGAAAGCAAGCAAGAAAGCAACAAAACGAAGAAAGGAAGTTCGCCATAATAAGAAGAAAAACCTTCTAAGAACCGGAGGATCTAGAATTTCTCCCTTTTTGAACAACAATCAATACAGAAATCCGAGCATATTTAATAGCGTTTCAAGGCCACCTCCTCTATTTTCTGCCAAATCTTTGTGGATTTCCACATCAAGGTTCATATTTGCGCCATACAGGTTTTTCCGTGCTTTGAAAATCTATATGGCATGAAAACTCTACTTATATTATTGTGAACGGCGCGCCCGTATCATTTGAAATTGCAAGGGAAACATGAACAAATGCTAGGAAATTTGTAAATTTGTAAATTTGTAAACATATGCCAATGGCAATGCTAGAAAATTTTTAAATGTATTAAATTGTGGAAGAAAGAATGGTTTGCACTTAGTAAATCAAAGTCAACAGACTGTGGCAAAACAAAAGATGAACCCTAAAATTACAGTATTCTAGGTACACATTGGAATTCTCCCAAGAACCCAATAAAAGTGTTGTTGTTATACATATTCAAACTTGTAGGGTCCCTTGGACTAGGAGGTCATCCTCAAACAATAGAGGTGGATATAGATGTTACTTCCTAAACCTTAGAAAACACTGGACATTACCCAAACCTAAAGAAAAATAAAAAATGAGATTGCGCACCTGGAAATTTATGAGGCCATGGAATAGAAAGGAACCAGTGCACTCCATAATACAACATGTTTTCATAGACAACGTAAAGTAAACATGATAAATTTAAGAGGGATGGCCTAAAATAGAGATTATCTATAAATCATGAGTGAAAAAACCTTTTAGGGGTTAATTAAAAACCTGGGTTGAAGAAAACCTTACCCTGTTCCACAGAAGATAGAGCTAGTGGTGCGAGAAATCCATAATTTCCTTTAGCGTAGAGTAATTCCAGAAAAATGTCTAATAGAATGGGGGTTTCAAAAACCCTAGGTTATCCAGTTGAAGAAAAAGAAAGGATGCTTTCCTTGCAAAACCCTGAGGAAATTAAAAAAGGCCAACAATATTACTGTATGCATCAATTAGATTGTAAATATAATTTGCAACGCAAGGGAAGATAAATATATTAAAAAAATGTGCAGTGATTCAAACTTCACACATATAACATTAATTCCTAGTGAACAATTAAGGTTACATGAATCCAAAATGAAGGATAAGAAACACGGTTTGAGAGTAACCTTAGGAGTACTTGATATCGATGATATTCCTTGTTATGGAAAAAGAACCATGGCATATAGTGTAAGTTTGCCTCAGTAATTCCATATCTTGATGATATCATAGTTTAGTTTTATAACTAGCGTTTGCACGGAGAGGTGTAAAAGAATGTCGAGAGGGTAAAACTATTGAATCTTTTCACAACTGAACCTTTCTGTGTGATGTGTGATTAAGCTAATGAATATGATCTATACCATCAGATTATTGCTTGGTTTCTCCAATGTCATGCCTTGGACTACACTAAAGGACTCCACACTTAAACATTTTTTGTGAAAAACAAAATATAGCTGCATTTCATAGATTTTTCATCGAAATTGTTTTATTTGATTATTATCTTTTTTTTTTGCAACTTCTACATGTCGGCTGCAAGAAATTTCATCAACAAAAGATTAAAAAATATCATAATTATTCAAAGAGAAAGGATTGTTACCCTTTCACAAGACAATGATATAACTCTTACTACTAAATTCAAAATATTCCAAACATCAATTGTAATACCTATCTTATGAAAAAGTACATTAGCTATATGTTAACTTTTTAAGTAATGTTTATTCTTATTAGTAAATACAATTTTTTCTTTTGCAATATAGATTTCTTTGCATGAAATATATTTTTGTTAATATTAAAATTAAACAAATTTTTATTATCTTAACCTTAGTTTTCACGTTCAATATTTTTTACCCTATCGACTTTACGTTTCCTTACTTTACACCTCGTGGTGCAAATGCTAGTATAACAAATGTAATATCCTTTTTTTCCTTAAATTATTAAGTAAGAATAACAAATGCTAAAATAAAGTCATTTAATTATCTGGGTAATTATATGTATATAAAGTTTTGTATTAATTATAAATGTTATTAAATATGCTATTTTAAAAATTCGCATATTTGTATATTTGAAAAATTAGCATATAGCATATTTTTATATTTGAAAAATTAGCTTATTTTGCATTAATTATAAATGCTATTTTAAATATCTTATTTTTTCAAATTTCTTTTATTATATTATAATTTGTTTTGTTTTGTTTATATCTATATTATTTTGTTTGTGTTTTTGTGAAGAAAATTTAAAATTATTTAGAAGTATATATCTATATATATATATATATATATATATATATTAGTTTTTAAAATAGTATAATTTGAATGTAATCAAAGTATTTGAGAATGTTAAATCTATTTATAAATTTAAAAATAAAATTTAAACATTTTAAAATTTAGGTTTTATCAAAAAACACAATTTTTAATAATAGAAAAAATAAGAACATAAAATAAGGAAACTACTATTTTAAATAATAAAAATATTAATAATTTAATTTAATTTTCAATTTTTGTAATATTAAATTTTATATACATATTTAAAAAAATTATTTATTTATTAAAAGAAAACAATTTTATAAGTCAATAACTAAAATCAATTTCATAAATAAAAATATTTAATATATGAAAATTCTGTTTAAAATAAAGTTTATATAAATATAATTATTTTATCAAAACTTATTAATATACTTTTGGAATTTATCAATTTTAATTTTAAATTTAATTAGTTTAAAATGTGATCACTTAATCCGTCATCAAAATATCATAATGATAATCTAATTATATAATGATAATTTAAATATATAAATATAATTTTGGAACTTGAGGCCCTTTACTATGGTAAAATCAATATAAAAAAAATGGTAGAAAATCACTTATCTATCAATATTTTCTTTTACAAAATAACTATTTAAGAATATTTTGGTAGCTATGTTACACCTAAATCTTGTCATCAACATGTGATGAGATCGCAAACTTCAGTGTTTGCCCTTAATCCCAAATTCTGAAGTAAGAATATTGGTTGAGATATCAAATATATACGTGAAAACCCAGGATCACCTCTACCCTTTAGTCAAAAAGTGGTACCTTCTTTAGCACCGTATGTAATGGTGTTGTAATGTGTTGACGGTAAGCGATGGAACCTCCTTTACTTTTTTTATCAAGGTGTGGTTCTTCCATGTCACCATTCTATCTCAGTGATGAAGAAGCGGTGCCCTTGGTAAAAAGTGAAAAAAGAGAGGTTCTCACAAAGCTTCTCGAAAGAAGGCTTTGTGGCACCCTTATCCTTGATCACCGAGGCTAGTTGGGCTCGAGATCCATCCTTGTAGAATCTGTTAGCCACCTCACCCACCAATTTCTCAACCATTTCTATCCATTTCAAGCCTATAAAAGCAGGCTCATTCTCCATGGTTCGGAAAAAGGGTAAAGTTATGTTGTTGCTTTGATATTCTGGCCTAAATCAGTTAAGTCAGCTTGAGGGAGCAAGTTGCAGCTATTGGGGGGGAGATGTTAGCTTTGTGAAGGAGAATGTCGACATTAAGGCATAGGTTACAAACTTCTTCTCTGTTATATAATGAAAAATTGGTTCCCTTCCCATAAATTATATTGTGTCATTATCGTATGTTTTATTATTGAATTCCTTAGTCATCAATATAGAACAGTGGATTATATTTTGGTTTTATTTGATATTGTCTGTTGTTTTTCTTGTGATTATCTAGGTACATCCATGAAGGATCATATTTACAAGAAACAACTATGCTAATACATCAAAGAGACTTGATTCTAGATCTCCACCCTTTCTAGGGAATGTCTTCCAATCTTGTCATGTACCATTTTTTCTAGATCTGAACCATTCAGACTAGAGGAACAATTCCTATCCACGGAAGGTGCAAAATTCCTAGCTACAAATCTGGCAACTCAAGTAGGGAAGAGCTTCATCTAATCTGATCTTGCTTAGTTTTTCAAAAAACATATCTGAAATCCAAGCTCCAGTTCTTTATCAGTTCAGTCAGATCCACTAACACATATAGTGTGATTTTCGTTCAGTATCTTTAGATCTATTCATATCTACATTTTTTGACCTTCTGTGCTCCTAATTACTGTTAATTCATGATTTATATGCTAGTTTCACAGTGATTTAATTTCATTTTTTCTCCATATTTTTGTTTTAGTACATCTACAGGGAATCACGCATGCACAGTAGGAAATAAGCATTGTCATAGCCTAAACATAGTCAGTAAAAAGAGGTGACATCGCATGTGATCAGAAATCAGGAAGCGATGCTCGTGCAAAACCACTCTGTCAGTGACCCTCTTGAAGTGGTGCTAGGTAGGTCTTTCCACACTTGTTTCTTCAAAGTTTTTTGTAAAACATTTTGGTTGAGTTGATTTCAGTTCTGAGTGTTTGGGTTTGTGTTAAAGAGATCTAAGTGCTTGAATGTCAAATTTGATGTGGTAAAAGGATTATTTTGTTTAAATCAAAGAGCTAGGATAGACTCATCTTTTCAATGGTTGTATGCTTGGTTTTGAATTTTTTGAAAGGAGTGTAATTTGAGAGGTTAGCATCAGTTAGATGTCAGTCTTATTATTATATAAATCTAAAAATAAAGTCTTGCTTGATTGGTTTCTTGTTTTCATTTTTCATTAAAGTTTGTTAAGGACTTCTTTTTGCTTTGAGAAAATAAAATTTTTTGTTGGGACTTTGTTCATATTTTTGTTTGAGGATGAATTCTTGGACCTCCGATTAGCCTCATCAACTTTTAGATATCCATCTTTCTTCTCTTTCTTTTATATTATTATCTTATCAAAATAAAAATATTAGTGGTTTTAAGTTAGATCTTTCTAGTTTTAAAAGAAAAATTGAAAAAGTAGTGATTATGCCTTTGAGTGTTTTTTGTCTTTCTTCTTAGAAAAAGAGATCTTACCTTGTTTTTGCTTGCTTTCAAAATCAATTTGAAGTTTGTTTCTTGTTCTCTTTCTCAGAAAAAGTTTGGTTTAATGAACTTGTTTGGGAAAATTGTTGGTTTTAAGATGAAAATTGAAAAGAAAAATACTCTCTCCTTCCCATATGTAGACATGTCTTGAAAAGTAAAGTGAAAGTATCTACATTTCATATTTGCATGGCTTTACATTTCTATCAAAATTCCATGCATTCACCTAACTGCTCAAGTTAAAATTAATGGTATTTATAGGTCTAAAATTGTATAGAAATTTGAGTGATAAGTTAGTGACATGTTCGGGCATCGTAAAACATAGGAGTTGTCATTATTTTCCAGTACTAACCCAAGACTGGTACGGTTCCTCCACATATCATCGGTATATTGAATGGCCTTTCATGTACCCTTGAGGTATATATAAAGGTACTTCACGTGATCGATTGTATATTCAAAGGCCCCTTGTGGATGGTTGTGCATTAAACAACACTACTACTGATTTGAGCTCCCATGTACCATGCGTATATGGGTAGAGCCTACTAGGATTCCTTGTCCAACTAAGAAAAACCCTTTTTCCATCATGTTTGGAGAAATACACCAAGAACAACACTCGAGGAGAATACTACGCATGTACCTTGAGTATATTGCAAGTTGCACCTTCTTGACAATGCTAGTGAGAGACTGACAATTTTGAGTTCATCCTATCACTTAAGTTGGCTTGTGTCCTATAGCTTGTGTAGGAGAAGAATTTGTGTGATTTTTCTTAGCTTTGAAATCCTATGTTAGGTTTTAGTGACTTTTTCAATCTGGATGAGTTTCAGTTGAGACGATCCAGAAGAAACCAGGGCTTACCACCCGACTTTCAACCCGTAACAGGGCAAGGCCCAATGGAATCCATAGACCAAGGAGCTGCAGCTAGCTCCCTTAGAGGGGGAAATCCAATTGTAGAAAGTGGAGATCAATTCACTTATTACGTTACTCCCTTGGTCCAATAGTATCGTGTGGATGACACTTCTTTTCATTCTCTAATGGAAGGCTGGAATGATGGTATAAATGAAAATAAGTATGGCCTTGATGCTCCTTTTCAGAGAATTTCTATGGGTCAGTCCATTTCTAAGTTTGAGGTTATTAGACCCTCTTTTGAAAATCCTCCTATAAATGAGGATGCATATAGGAGAATGCAAGAGTCACTTAGTCGTGCTCATAATTTTTAAGAGAGGATGGATAGGGTTTTGTCTACCCCTATACCTCATAAGGAACTTATGTCAGATAGTTTAACATGTTTGAAGGACCCATGGCCTACTGGATATAGTCCTCATTTTGATGATGCTTCATATCATGGTTTGTATCCTTGTGATCTGGGTCAAACCTCCAATGCTACAATTTCGAATCCTCGGCCTATTGCTAGTCCTCACATACCCTCTATAGCTAGGGGAAACCCTCAGCTCAAGTGATGTCTATTCCTTCTAACACCGGGGGTAGAACCACACTGCAGCCTATGCAATCAGTAAGTGGACTTGTCACTAGTTCCAGATAGACCTCTACTAAAAGGAAATCTGTAGTGTATTTTCCTTCTACCTACACCAATTAGGTAAACCCTCCATTGAGTTCAAGCCAACCCTTAGGGGTACAACCTATAGGAAACCAGCCTTCTTGGGGATATGGTTACCTAGCATATCAATTACCTATAGAAAACATGAATTATCAACCTACATCTACAGGAACTATGTATTGTGTAATCCCATACCCTAGAAACACGTTTACACCTTGGGGGAAACCTATTTGGTCCTACATACTGGTAATAGGGGGAATTCCTATTATTACTGCTAGAGGTGCCAGAGGGCCGCCTTATGGTGTAAAATACATTGGGGGTCCACTAGGAGGAGGCCCACCTGATAGATGCCTACCATACGGAGGACCACCACTCAGAGGACCACCACCTAGAGGACCACTGCTTGGAGGACCACCAACTAGAGGCCCACCTTCGGGGGGACCACCACTTACGGGACCACATTATGGGGGTTTTCCACCTAGAGGACCACCTTTTGGGGGTCCACCACCTAAATTCCCATCGCATGGAGTACCACCACCTAACGAACCACCCCCTAGAGCCCCTCCTCCTAAGAGTCTACCTCCCGCGGGGACACACCCTTCAGGAAGATCTTCAGGAGGTTCATCATCTAATCAACCAAATCAATATCCCATATATATGTCAACATATGGTCCTACCGGTACATATATGCCTTATCAGTATTACCAGTATGTGGAACCTAATCAGCAATTACCTTTCTTGGAAACTTTGGACTTACCTAATCTATCCAAGTTGATAAACAATCCCATTCAACACAACCCTTCATTGCTCCCTATTCTGTTAAAAATGCCATCACACATTCCCAAGTTTGATGGAAAGCAGGGATATGATCCCAAGAACCATGTTATGACCTTCCATATATGGTGTTCCTCGAACTCCTTGATGGATGATTTTGTTCGTTTAAGGCTCTTCTAGTGCACATTGACCATATTTACTGCAAAGTAGTACATTGAACGTCCAAAACATTCGTTTGTGGATTTTATCTCTTTGGAAACTATTTTCCTTACTCACTTTCAACTACCTATTCGTTATGAAACAGGTACGAATCTTTTAACTTCGGTCCGTTAGAATAAATCCACGCACATATTGAATCATATCCATGAGTGGAGAAGGTGGAGATGACTTATTAAAGCTCCCATCCTAGACCAACTGCTAGCTGATTGGTTCACCAAATCATTGTTGCCTCCTATTTCCTGAGATGTGGCTATGGGTGGTGTTGTTACTGAAGAGCAGGCTATCCATCATGCTCAGTAGATGGATTTGGTATATTCCCAACCTAGAATCCTGTATGACTTAATTCTGCGATCCCCTCGCCCTATCATAGATCCTGCTAATCTCCCAGTACAAACTACAGTTGATGGGGTGGTTGGTTCAATCCACCCCTCATCAATAGTAAAATCTGCCAAGCAACCAAATTCTTCTACCACTACTCCTTTGACTACTACAGTTTCCATTGAGGTGAATTTTATTCAAATTTTAGAGGCACCCAACAATAAGAAAAAGGGAAAAGGTAAAAACAAGAAACCTGGAAACCAATAGGAGAATCCTAAACCAACAACCAATGAGAATGATAAAGGGAAGAGAAAGGCCAAATATCCCTACTTATTGTGTGCAGGATATCACCGCAAAAGAATTCCCTCGTCGTGACAATATTAGTAAATTTTTGAAAAGTAACCCTGCACCAATAGTTCTTACTGATCTTTTCCCCTCTAAATAGCAACTAATAGACCACATGTTTAATCATGGGACCTCGAATTCCATGATAAAAATCAGAATGATGTCTTCCAAGACCATCAATTTGATTACTCATAGTCATTCACATGACAAGACAATAGAGAAGGAGGACGACAAGACTCTTTCGAGAAAGTTCATTCTACTAGTTCGCCTCCATCTTTGTCTAATGGCCCTCTCGTGATCGAAAAAGATGATCTTGATTTAATTTTACAACCACCTAAGGCCACCCTCAGGAAGTCTTTTTTCAATCCCATTGCTTGAGCTGCACAATTCTATAATGTTTTTGAATATTTAGCTCAGAAACCTTGTGCGATGTCTACCCTTGAGTTACTTCAAAGTTGTCCAACACAGCGTAAGAACCTGCTAACAGCTTTGGGGTCATTATACACAGACAATACCAACTTCATTAACTTTAACATAGAAAACAATAAATCCATATTACCTCACCAAATCGCATTTCAGATTTCCTCTAGAGTAGTTGGGAAAAAGGTCCATCGGACCATCTTGGATGAGGGAGCTTCAACCTTAGTTTTTTTTATACCCTGTTAGAGATCCATTACTTCTTCTGAGGTTATGAATTCTACTACCAACCCCATGTTCTATTGACAACACTTTCAGTCGAGCTTGGGGGTAAGACTATTTCCATTCAAGTGGAAGTGGTTAATGCCCTGTTAGATTACAATATTCTATTGGGGAGAAATTGGTTTTATGCTATGACCACTATTCCTTCAACAATATTTAGAACTCTCTAATTTCCACATTTGGGGAATATTGTGACTATTGATCAACTTGAATACTGTACACCATATGTTACGACCCCTACATCGAATAACATCCCTATGCTAGGTTAGTCCCATCCTCCTTATCAATTGATTGGGGTAGGTATGATGAAATACTCCACCCTTATGGGTGTGTTTCCGTCAACCCCTCCTAGTACAGAAGTGGCAATAGCAAATATGATTTCCACAACTAGCTATAGCACCAAGGGAAAAGAAATTGTTGATTCATCCTCCCTTGGCCGATATGAAGCAATGTGCGATGCTATCCAATCCATTTCCGATGACCATATTGATGACGTTCATCTCATGGATTCGAATCCTTACCACTTTCCTTATTGGTTAGAAACCTCTCTTCCTACTCTAGATTATTTCATGCAGAATTTTCCTTTGGATGAGTACATGATGGAGATCATGACTAAGAGTGAACCCGTATGGGAAGATGATCATCATCGATCTTATTTTCTTCCCAACGCCACTTCATTGGGTTTTTACCTTGAATCACTTATCAGTGTTGATATTGTCTCCCATCTATAAACACCTATATTTTTGAAAAATATTGAATCTAAAGGAACTCTATGCAACATTACTAAAACAACCCCAATTGACATATCAATCAAACCTAGAACCATTGAGCATGTTCATGTAGGGCATAATTTCTTAAGAGAAGAAACTAAAGCATATAGAGCATTATTCAAATAATTTTGAGATATTTTTTCCTGGATTTCTGAAGAAATTCATGGGATAGACCCATCTATTGTGGTTCATGAAATTAAAACCTATCCCACAGCAAAACATGTCAAGAATAAATTACATCAAGTCCATCCCCCGAAGGCTTCGGCTATTAAAGCGGAAGCAGAAAAACCTTTGAAGGAAGGATTTATTTACCCTATACCCCTTATGGAATGGGTATCTAACATTGTCCCTGTGAACAAAAAGAAGGGAACCATTAGATTCTGTATCAATTTTTGAGACCTGAACAAAGATTGTCCCAAAGGCAATTTTCTGACTCCACATATCGATCAGATTATCAGCAATTGTTTTGGAAGTGTCATCTTCTCGTTCATGGATGTTTTTTCTGGCTATAATCAAATTGAGATATTTCCCACCAATCAGCACAAAATGGAATTTATATTCCCATGGGGTACCTTCCCCTATAGGAAGTTACCTTCTGGCCTCAAGAATGCTGGATCTACATTCCAGCATGCCATGTCCTATGCATTTCATGATATTAAGAACATCATGGAGTTGTAACTTGGTGATCTCCTAGTGCATTCACAAGAGTGAGAAGACCACCCTGGGCATCGTAGAGAAATTTTTTTGAGATGTCATCATTATAACATACGGCTCAATCCACACATTTTTTTTTCATTGAGACGAGACATCTTCTTGGCTTTGTGGTTTCTAAGGATTCCATCAAGATTGATCCCTTGAATATTGTTTGTATATTATCCCTACTTGCCCCAACAAATATTGTTGAGCTCCAAAGTTTGCAACTGAGGGAAAACTTTCTTTGTAGTTTCGTTTGTAATTTCGTTGAGAAAACGTACAATTATATGCATCTCCTAAATAAGAACACTCCATTCTTCTTGGGTGACCATACCCAACAAACCTTTGATAATCTGAATCACGCTTTGACTCATTCACCCATGATACACCCCCCAGATTATTCAATGGACTTTCTATTGTATGTTGCTTCCTCCACTACTACCATTGGAATGGTTTTAGCATAGGAAGATCCCAATGGTAAGTAACACGTGATATATTACATTAGTAAGAATATCATTGATTCCAAAACCTGATACTTGTTTGTGGAGAAGTTAGCATTGGATACAGTCATTGCTATTCAAAAATTTCATCACTACATATTTCTTTGCACTACCACGGTACTTGCAGATCAAAACCCTATGTACTACATCCTGACTCGTCAGGTGCTAGGGGGAAAATATTATCATTATATTGTCATCCTATTGAAATTCAACCTTGAGCTTTCCAAGGCCACTTCAAAGGAATGCTTGTACTTTGTAGATCTTATGTGTGACCTTCCATGTTCTTTGATGGATACTGACCCCAGTGATTCATTTCTAGCTGAATTCTTGTTCTTAAAAAGCAAAACAGACCTATGGTATGGATATTTAATCATTTATCTCCAAACTCAAATATCTCAGCCCAGTATATCCCATGAGGATCATCGTCGTGTCCATCACCATGCAAAGTACTACCTCATATTAAATGATACCTTGTATAAACATGGTATCAATTTCATTCTTCAATGATGCCTTACACATGAACAGGATGAACATGTCCTTACTGATTTCCACTCTAGAGCGTGTGGGGGTCATCTTTCTAGGATGGATACGACCCATAAAATCCTTCGCGTTGGCTATTTCTGACCTTCAATATTCAAATAATTCCATGAGGCTATTAAGAACTTCCCACCCTACCAATATTTATATCCGAAAAAGTGCGCCCAATCTACTCCTTTACACCCCGTCATTGCGGTTGGCCCTTTTTCCAAATGGGGAATTGAATTTATGCATTGTAAACCTACCTCAGCCAGGTAGCATGGTTACATCATTGTAGATGTTTATTATTTCAAAAAAATGGGCTGAGGATACACCTACGTATGCATAGGATGGTAAGACTGTTTCCCTCTTTTTATTTAATCACATGATAGCTAGGCTTGGAGTCCCACAATCTATACTCACTGGCCACGGATCACATTTACACAATCAAATGATGACCAATTTAAGTACCAAGATGATTTTTCGCCATGAAAACTCAACTCTTTACCATCAACAGGCTAATGGTTAGGTTGATTCCATTAAAAAAAAATTATAAACCATGTTGCAGAGGATGGTTGGAGATCATAAATCCAACTCGCACTTGACTCTCTTTTCCTCTCTTTAGTCTTACAGGACTTCATTAAGAACAATTACTGGTTTAACACCATTCCAGTCCGTTTATAGACTAGAATTTGTCCTTCCTATCCAATGCCAAATTCAGTCATTGAAACTTGCGGTAGAACTTCTGCCAAACACTTCCACAGAGGAAGAGAGATTTCTATATGTGACTAATCTTGATGAAACTAGAAGAGATGTTTCCTGAGCTAATGAGGCACATAAGAAACATGTCAAGGCATAGTATGATAAATTTTTTCAGCCTCGTGTTTTTAATGAAAATGACCTAGTTTTGACCTATGATCAAAGACACGATAAACTAGGTAAAGGAAAGTTCAATTCAATGTGGTATGGTCCCTTTTTCATTAGCAAAGTTTTAGAGAAAGAGGCTTACGAGCTCATGGATTATGAAGGGATACCCTTCGGGAAACCTCACAATGGTTTGTACCTAAAGAGGTACTATGCTTAAATTATTTTTTGTATGGTACCTTGTATATATGTATATTTTGGATTTCAGTGTGTTGTGCCTTGAATCGGTCTGTTGTTGATTTTAGTATCCAAACTATTTATACCATGTTTTTCTTATGCATATCGGATGGATTTTTACGCCTTCACTGATGGTGCTTTCCGTCATACCCTAAACCTTGCCTCATCTTCTTGGGTTCTCTATTCCCTGGCTCATGACTTGGTCATTTCAGGAGTGGTTTGTATTGGTCCTGCCACCAACAAAATGACCGAGTATCATGCAGTAATAGGTCTACTCACTAAGGCTGCATATCGAGACATTCATGAACTGGTAGTGTTTTTGTATTTACAATTAGTGGTTTCTCATATAAACCATCTCTATACCATAATAAACCCTATACTTCTCCATCTATTTCGAAGAGTGAGTTTATTAGAGAGGTCATGCGAACAAATTACGTATAGGCATATCCCTAGGTCAGATAATACAGTTGTTGATTCGTTAGCAAACTACATCCTAGACTGGTATATTGCCCATTCATAACTTGAAAAATAAACACGGTTCATTGAAAAATAAAATGTAAATGACACATAAAACTCATGTAAATATGATTTCCATTTGAAACGTATAAACATCGGTAACAAGTCTGTATATATATAGTGTTTTTTACATAAAATATGGTCACGAGACCTCGTATGAAGAACTGTGGCTTTAAGGAAATACAAAATCATACAAAAAACCCTAAAGTTAGTCATCTTTCAGTAATACATCATGTAGTACACCATATAATGATGCTCATGATAGCACATGATGGCCCATGTTACCCTACGAAACAGTCAATTAAAACAGCCTGGCACTCTTGTAGTGTGTCTCTGATACCTTATAGGGAGGTCATCTATCTCTGCATTAGGGATTTAAAGAGTCAACCACTCCAGGTTCTCATCTAGCTCAGTAAGATGGTCATCACTTATGTGAAAAAATTCAGCTCTAGCTCGTCTATCCATTGGGGAGGATCCCCCAAGCCATGCACCGCCAACATTTGCATGTAAAATTTTAGGTCTTCTTACTACCCATAAAAAACATCAAAATATGAAAATATAAAAACATCATCAACATTTTAGGGTTTCTGCTTCTTACCAATATGTCCCCACTGAGCACTAGGTGGTAATTGTAGATCAAGGTCGCCTCTGAAATTTGTCCTTGCATAGGCATAATCCTCTATCATGAGAATCTGGTCATGCAACCAATGGAAGAAAGCGGACTCAAATTTCACCTTGGCCCTACCACGTCCTATGCTAGCCATAATAAATACCCACCTCAGCATGCATGGGTATCTTTCCCTAATCTCAGTGATGATCACTTTGATTCTCCTGAGAGGCATGCCCTCGAAGAAGAAGCATGATAAAATCGACACATAACCAAACTACTTTAGTTCTCCTTGCAAATATTTTGTCAGTAGGTCCTTGAAAACAGGAAGAAATGCTTCTAGGGAATACAGAATATGTGTCAGGGATGCCCGATGATGCCCTTGGATTCCAGATAGCCTCTCCATAATGAACAAAATAGTGCAAAGTGGCATATCCACCACAGCCCTGATGGGAATCTTCTTCCCTGACATTTTCGTTCCAAGATGACATTGACGATTAATAAATTCTTGACTAGTCACGTCCCCTCTTTGAGAACCAATGAGAGAGATAGGGCCCCCCCATCTGTACATCCCTATCAAGAAGTAGATGTATTCCACCTCAATAGTCAAAACATGAGGTCCTACCTCATAGTGCTCCTGCTCTGGGTTCTGCATTTGTAGAATATATCCCAGTAAGCAAGGATGTGAAACCATACTAGGGGTTTGGAAGAACATCATAAGGACACAACCCCATAGGGAAACCAAACAACCTGCATTTCTTGCGGCAATGCCATCGTCATCATCATGTTGTCTTTCTTTCCAAATAGCCATTTTTTGATCAAATAAACCTGCCAAAAACAATTAAAAAACAATTTATAAGCATTTCCAACCATTATATTTGCTTACACACTTTTATTTTGGCTGAAACATATGTTTTTGAATCCCACGACTGGCACCACTTCTTCCTAGTTAAGACACATCGATGCCACCGCCTATGTTAAATTGAAAAAAACGTGGTTTATGTCAAGCACCACCTTTCCCGTAAAGGCCAAGCATGGTGCCTGCATTTGCTATTTTAGGTTTGACCTATGAGCTCAAAAATATATCAAAATTAAGAAAAAGGAAACCATGAAAAGAGATAGGATGGTTTTAGCTTTTACGTAGATCCGATGATACGAAAAATAGATAGTGGATGCTCCCGTAATCTCCAGCTTAACTTTCTGCTCCAAATATACCAAAATGCTCTCAAGGTTTGGTGAATAGTAAATAGGTTGATTTTTTTACTATTTCACTTAGCTTTTATAACCTATTTTTAGTGTTTTTAATGTTTTAAAATCATTTTTTATAAAATACCTCTCAATATAATTTATAAAAGTCCATTTTTTGAATATTTTGGGAAACTAATGGTCATTTTAGGTCTTGCAGGGGCATGAATAAGCAGTAATGTCTATGGAGAAGTTCGTTTTTTGAATTTTTCGTACTTTTGGAAAATGGAAAAATTCCTTGAGCGTTCCTTTTGATACTTTGATCATGCTCCTAAAACCTAGTATGAGAGTTTCGAGTGTTTTTCTAGTTCTTTTTAGGCTCGTAAAACCATTCACTGTGAAAAGAGACCTAATGGAGTTTCCTTTAAACTCTTTTCAGACTCCCTAAATATGAAATATTGTCTAGTACTTTTCTTCTTCATACTCGTAAAAGTATTTGAAGAGTCATCTCTCCAACAATAGGTTATCTCTTTTTCGGTTCGAATGGACTATTTACGAGAAAGGAACACTCCAGCCAATCATGACTAGAAGAGTTCTCTTGGGTATTATTTATACTTGTTCGGGCCCTAGAGACTAAATCATACAAGAAAGGACCCTTTGGAGTCTTCTTTCGTCTTCGTTCAAACTCTCTAAATGTGAACGATACCTATTTAAATTTCATTGGAATCATTAATATAAACATTGAGAGACCCTTTTTTGGGAACAAACCCCTCCTTTCTTAGGTTCATAAAATGTATGAGAATGGAATTGTCTTCGGATGAGCTACAATGAGTGTTTGTTACTTTCTTTAAACTCGTAAAAACAAAAAGAGGCACTCATTAATCATGATTGGGAAATTAATCAGGTTTGTAAAACATATGAGAATGGACTTCTCTTTAAATGAGCTACAGTGAGTGTTTGTTACTTTCTTTGAACTTGTAAAAACGAAAACAATCACTCATCAATCATGATGGGGAAATTAAGGGAAGGGAATCAATTTATTTTGCAAAAAATATGGCAGTCTTTCATCACCTTTGAACATGGCACTTGTCTCCATTTCATTCAGTCAATTGGGTAAATCAGTTTGTCTTTGAGTCAATCCACTTTCATGAGTCATGTTACTCCTTTGAGTCTTTCAAAGAATGCATTTTCCAATGTCATATTGTGTTCCACCTCGTCGAGTCAATGCTGCCAAGTCTTTTTTCATGCCTCTCAATGTCCAAAGGGAAGTTTAAAGTTTACCTATGTAGTTAAAACAGGTTTTGTGCCAATACTTTTGAGTCAGTCCAATGGTTTCAATATCTACAACATTCTAGAACTTTGTTCCTTTCTGGGTCGGATGGACTATTTACAAAAAAGGAACACTCTAGCCAATCACAACTGGAAGAGTACTATTGGGTATTATTTTATACTTTTTTGGGCCCGAGAGACTAAATCATACGAAGAAGGACCCTTTGGATTCTTCTTTCATCTTCCTTTAGACTCTATACGCGAATGATACCGAGTTAACTTTGATTGGACTCCTTAAACTAAACACTCTGAGACCCTTTTTTTGGAATGATCCCCTCATTTATTAGGTTCATAAAACATATGAGAATGGACTTGTCTTCGGATGAACTACAACGGTTGTTTGTTACCCTCTTTGAAATCATAAAAATGAAAAGAGGTATTCATCAATCATGATGGATAAATTAAGGGAAGGGAATCAATTCATTTTGCAAACAATATGGCAGTTTGTCCTCACCTTTGAACATGGCAGTTTTCTACATTTCATTTAGTCAATATGGTAAATCAGCTTGTCTCTGATTCGATCCATTTTCATGAGTCATGTCACTCCTTTTAGTCTTTCAAAGAATGCATTGTCCAATGTCGTATTGTGTTTCACCTCATCGAGTCAATGCTACAAAGTCTTTTGTTGTGCCTCCCGATGTTCAAAGGGAAGTTAGAATTTTACCTCTGTAGTTAAAATAGCTTTTGTGTCAATAATTTTGAGTCAATCTTATGGCTACATTATATACAAAATTCTAGAACTTTGTTCCTAGTTTTGTGTTGTCAATGTGGGATTTACCATGGCCCTCCTTCGATAAAACTATTCCTGTCAACATGAGATAATCATCCAGGAATTAGTATTAGAAACAATTTTAGTACCTTGAGATCTGTATACCTTAATGAAATATTCTCTCACTCTCGGCATAGGTTCACATCATTGAACTTTGATCGAGAGATTTGACTGATTGTTACACATCAAACCATTTATTCACACTTAGTAGATTGTACTAGAGTACCTTAGGAATCATTGGCGTTAATGGTGATCTCCATCGCACTTGTTAACGGTTCACATCATCGACCGGTAATCAAGTGGTTTCTACCATGTTCGACTTCAAATCATTGTAATCATATGGATAGAATCGTACTTTGTGGAAGACGAGATTAAGACCTTGGGTGTTTGTTGAAAAGAATTCATAGTTTTTGCTTGCTATGTTGTGCTGGAGTATATTGTATGAAGTACCAGCATGGTCCACATTGTATGGTCATGGCTATGCTCAAATTTGTGTTTGTATGAAATAGATCTACATTGTATATCTGGTAGCTATGTCCAAGTTTGAGCCCTCTCTCACATGGATCTATGATTTATTCTAGTAGCCATGTTTTTTTTTCTCTCTCATGGATCTTCCTTGTATTGGTCTGTAGCCATGATGAAGACACATTTGTTCATGAGTCAAAAGTGTTGATGTATTGCAGATGTCTAGTTAATGATCTCAGATTAAGTTGATTCTTGCCTCGAAGTGATAACTTGCTCTTTCAAATCTATCGACTATCGTATCCCTCTAGCCTCATGCTTTGGGGGTCATTTTTTTACTACTAAATCTCGTCATCAGCATGTGATGAGATCTGAAACCTCCATGTTTTCCCTTAATCCCAATTTGTGAAGTAAGAATATTGGTCCAAACATCAAATCTATATGTGAAAACCCATCACCACCCCTACCCTTCTATCAAAAAGTGGTACCTTCTTTAGCACCTCCTATAATGTGTTGATAGTAAGTGGTGGCACCACCTTTACCCTTTGATAAAGGTGTTGTTCTACCCTATCGCCGCTCTATCTCAGTGAGGAAGAAGTGACACCCTTGGTAAAAAGTGAAAAAAGAGAGGTTCTCATGAAGATTCTCGAAACAAGGCTTTGTGGCACTCTTATCCCTAATCACTAGGGAAAGTTGGGCTTGAGATCCATCCTTATAAGATATCCTAGCCACCTGACACACCAATTTATCAACCATCTATATCCATTCCAAGCTTATAAAAGCAGGCTCATTCTCCATGGTTGGGAAAAAGGGTAAAGTTATGTTCTTGCTTTGATATTCTTGCCTAAATCAGTTAAGTGAGCTTGAGGGATCAACTTGGACATATTTGGGATGAGATGTTGGCTTTGTGAAGTAGTACATAAACACTAATACATAGGTTTTAAACTTCTTCTCTATTATCTAATGCAAAATTGGTTCCCTTCCCATAATATATATTATGTCATTATCGTATGTTTTATTATTGAATTCCTTAGTCATCAATATAGAATAGTGGATTATATTATGGTTCTATTTGATCTTGTATATTTTTTCTTGTGATTATGTAGGTACATCTATGAAGGGTCATATTTATAGGAAACAACTATGCTAGTACATCAAAGAGACTTGATTCTAGATCTCCACCCATTCTAGGGAATGTCTTCCAATCTTTCCATGTACCATTTGTTCTAGATATGAACCATTCAGACTAGAGGAATAACTCCTGTCCACAGTAGGTGCAAAATTCCTAGCTACAAGGTAAAACATGCCCATGGTTAAAATTTCTCATTATTATATCTCATGATCTAGTAGAGACCAGAGAAGGCAGCATGGAGTTGATTGGTTAAATACACGTTCTGAAAATGCTAAGGATTTATCCTATCTGTTTCTATTCTTTCCACGTAAATTCTTCCTCGGCTAAGTCCATCCTTATTTTAAACTCACTCCGCGTTCTTTTTGATTGGTATGCCTCTAAATTTGGTGGATATTCTGGCCTCTAAATTGGTACGATTTGCAGGAAGAATAAAAAGAGCAGAGAGAAAATGCAGGCTATTGCAGGAAGCAAAAATTTCTCGCCTATGTAGGGGTGCAACTGGGTTCAAGGATGGAGAAAATTATGCAATGCCACTAAATTTGGTAGTGACTGAGGGACCTTTCGTTAAAATTTCCAAGGGTGCAATAAGTCTAAATTCATCCCTTCCAAACCCCCCAAAATTCGTGCCCCCAAAATCCATCGCTTACTTTCCAGTCTGTTATCCCTAAAGTGAACTCACACGTGGTGAGATTATATTTTCTAGGCAGACAAGGAATATTCTAAGACAATGTCTCTATAAAAAATGCCTTCACCGTAATTAACATTATATTCCAAGGTTTAGTGGGTTTAAAGGTTTTGTGTGTTTTTTTATATGCCAAGGTTGTGTCCAAATTAGCCTTATAATTAACATAATTATATGCCACGATTTAATGGCTTGGTTTTTTGCATTTTAATTATTTTCTCCCAAACAAACCCAATTTTAATGGTGTCCCACTTTTGCACATTTTTTTGCTATGATGATATAAGAACAATATTACAATATTTTTTTGATTAATCCATTAAAAGATATACCAGTTCAATCATTTTTCTAGGAACATATAAGTTGCATTAATTCAATTTTGTTAATATAGGGACGTGTAAATATATATTATATATATGTTACAATTTACTAAATTCTAACACTGCAGATGGATTCAGAGACACCGTTTATGGGGGTCTCTGAATCCATCTACAGTGTTAGAATTTAGTAAAATGCACAAATTCATTGTCAAATTTGTAATTTTTTTTTCTTTGCCGGAGTGACACACCTAAAAATGACTAGATAAATGCCCAATTGTTATGTGGTCATTTTTAGTTTAGATATCCAGTGACCAAATTTGGTGATTGATCTTGGTAGCTTTTAGTTGGTTTTTATCCCATGAACAAAAGTAGTCATTTATCTTGATCTTTTTTACTTATCTCACTTAAATTTATCACTTTTGGTCATTTATCCCTTGAAAGCAACTGTGGTGACCAAATTTTTTGGTCCCCTGGTCTCTAATCTCTCATTTTCCACTATTGGTGGTTTTGACACCTTATCCTCAAACTCAACTAGAAACTCAAACAACTGAAGAAGTCCTTCATGTTGGGTGTTATAATGTCTAAATTAATCCACCTATTCTTTAATTATCAACAGAGGTTAGTAAGATTAGAGTTGACACAAAATAGATGCAAAGGTAGAGAGTGTCATGTAAATATTTTAACAAACAAAAGATTAAAAGATCTTTCAAAATGAAAAACTGAGTCAAACTTCCTAAAAATGAAATTAAGGTAACTAAACTAAGATAAAATATTAACTAAACAAATATTCTATCTTATAAATTTGAACTGAAAAGGATATAATCAACAACTTACTTATTCAAATGGAAAATTAAAGTACAAGGAAGACTTAACTTATAAGCAACTAGAAAACTTAATAGATAAAACTTAATAAGAAAAACTTAAAAAGAAGCAAGTAGAAAACTTAATAAACAAAACTTAAATAAAAAAGCAAGTAGAGAACTTAATAAAGAAATATCTTTAGGTTCTGTCTTACAAGTTCTTTCAACAATAACACAATCATAAAAAGACAACCTAAAAACATACTAAGGAAAACACTAGATCTCACATGCAAACAAATAAATCAATTCAAAAGGAATAGACACAAAACGATGCAACCATAAAACAAAATCAGAAACAAAACTTAAGAATAACTTAAACTACCTTCAAAGTAAAAGAAGTAAGGAAAATGATAAAGCTTTAATAAATAGTTTAAAACAACTAAACTTTGACTTAAATGTTAGACAAAACTATTACTTAAGTAGTACAGACAAAGCATAGTTCAAACATCAACAAAACAGAACTAAAAACAATTTTAGAATACATAAAAACATAAAAAACAGACGTAAGTGTTGAATGATAGACTGAACTGTGGGTCTGAAAAGGTGGCTAAATAACATACTGAATAGGTTGTCTGAATGATAGGATGCACAGTAAAAATAATAAAAACTAACATAAATGAACTAATATTTAGCTGAAGCCATGTAGATGTAATTATAATGCATTGGAACAGTAAATAAACCTATTTAAGAGAAAATTAACCTTAAACTAATTCATGAAAAAAAGGAATCATTTGCATATTAAACTAATAAATAAACTGAAAATTAACTTGCATAAATCCAAAATAGGAAAAGAAATAATAGAATTGAATCTATTCTAAATTCATGAAAACAACTTATTTTATATTCTTCAAAAAAAAGACTCAAAGTAATGTTGGAAATGAAAATAACTGGAAACAAAATGACTAAAAGCAAATAACTGAAAGTAACTATGCGCGCATCTAACTAATTAACTTTCTAAATAAAACTAAGTTAATGTGTTACAGAAAACAAATAGGATAGAATTTACTATAAATTAATGGAAACAAACTAGAAATTAAACTAGACTAGCTAAAACATAAAAGAAACTAAGCTAAAGAAAGAAAATGAACCTCTGGTTGATGAGGGGCCCTCTTAACAATCACGGGTGATGCCTAACTAACTTCTACTTAAATGCAATCTTCAACAGCAATGCATACAGCTATTTATTCAGATGCCAGAATAGAATTAAAAAGTTCAGGAGTAAATTACAGCAACAACTCTTCTCCTAACTTTACTAAATGACTAATTTTCTAGCTAGCTCAACTCTCTCACAGACGATACTTTATATAATTATTTACGGGGGTGAGCAAGTCGACCCTTTAGAGGTTGTCTGCTCTCTAAATTTAGCTGATCTTTAAAGCGTTTAATTGACCACAGGCCAACACATAAGCATTTTCCTTCTTCAGGGCGAACAATATTCATATGTTGCACATCGACCTCTCGTCAGCGTGAATGATCTGCAGAGGTGCTGCACGAGTTCCTTTCTGGGCGTAGCAGGTGACTGATGGAAAATAGAGGAGAGCGTAGTGGCACATGTTCAAGATAGTGGGTTGAATGTAATAGTCCAGCGCATGGATGGTTGATGTGGTGGAAAGTGAAGGAGAACACAGGCTGGTGAATAGTCTAGAACATAGCTTCATCACCCAGATGCATGGATAACAGAACGTTTGCAGTTGTTTCACATTTTAAATGGCTCGAATTAATTCTCAGTACCACGCAGTCTGATGGGCGATCTAGATGGAATGCTAAACGGAAGGCTGGGATGTGAGATGGATATGGTAGGAATTGATCTAAGGCGAATGGAGTGTCTATCTACTAGAGTGATTTATAATTGGAGTGTACAGCAACACATTTCAACATCTGAAAAACCACCAGCGATTTTCACACAACGGGATGAATGACGAGCTAGACATGTTGTGTGAAAAGCAGGTTGAATGCATTTTGCATATTAACTTGGCCCAAAAGGATTATAAAACTTGTAAACAATTATACAAGCTAATTAATACATCAAATATGCTTCAATAATGTTATTTTTAATTAATAAAACCATAAAAGAATGATAATAATAAAATAATTTTATAAAACCTTAAAACCACTCATACATAATGCTGAATAATAATCTATGTGTCCTAACACATATAAAAGATAATAAATTATATGGTTAAATGATTATTTTATCTGCCAAAAATGGTAACAAATCTAGGATCAACATTCTCCCAAACCGGAGAAATGTGAGGTCCCACTGAGCAAAAAAGAAGAAGAACAATTTAAGAAGAAGGAAAACTAGTAGTTGGCTTCGACTTGGAAAATGAAGAAGGTAATTTAAACTTCACTTTGTTAACCTGTAACTTAAAAAAAACATATCTTTCATGTCACATATTTATATGAAAATTAAAAATGACTTTATTGGATTTTTCAAGATTCTTAAATAAACAGTTTTCAGGTTTAAAATATTTTTATCATTTATAAGGTTTTGAAATTAATTCAACCATATCCAAAGTAAAACTTTGGATAGGTTGAACAAAAACATAAATCGCATCTTGAATAGAAAGAAAATTAATCATTTTCATGCATAATTAATTGGATAAAAGGATAGGATTATTAATAATAAACTGATATGGAAGTGAAAACTATTTGCTTAAAAACAAAATTTGGTTAGCAAATTTTAGTCACCATTTTTACTCAGGTTGCTATTTGATATTTCATTTTCCTTCATTTGATTCTTCATATGGTAAGACCATATTGAATTTTACTGTAAAATATGCTTCAAGCTATTACCAAATTCCACTGTTTATATTCCTGATAATACTTATAATTTGTTAGAGATAAATAGATTTATCAAAAATAAAAATAATCTAATTTTTCAAATCAAATCCCTCTTCCCCCAAACCAAATAGATGGCATGTCCTCAAGCCATACAGAGAGAAGATATGATTGTTCTAGAAAAATAGAAAGAATGCGAGCATGTTGTTAATTCGTTATAAGGAAAACTAACTAGTAAATGGAAATGGTTCTAAAATGTATATTTATGAAAAATAAAACAGTGCTTAGAAAGACCATGTACAATGAGAATAATATAATCAAAAGAATACCATAGGGAAAAACTAGCTCTCCATTCCTCATTGTAAAGATATCCTGTCACCGTCAAGTATTTCAAGTGTACCCTGGAGTGTGTGAGATTTACATCTATAGTTCCCATTTCTAAGATAATGACATCTTAGATATATGTGGAATTAGACGGCTAGGGAAAATTCAACTTAGAGCCATTCTCAAATGACATTATAAACAATTGGCCATGACATAATTTTTTTGAAATTTTTTTCATATATTATCACTATTTGATGATTTATGTGTATAGTGGTGTATTAACCAGATCCCATTTACTGATATTTCCCCACTGCTACCAGGGTTTTTCAGTAACCCAGCGGGTTTATCTTAGTATCATGCAAGCATAGCCCCGCTTCCAGTGAGCTTGTTCAGTACCCCAACGGTTTTACTTGCATTTATTGAGCTTCTTGTTATAAGGTTTTTACTTAGCATTGACCCACTGCCAGCAGGCCTGTTCAGTACCCTAGCAGGTTTTCCTTTTATAATGATATTAAAAATATGGAAGCTGATTGGTACTAGATCATGTTAAGTCCTACTAAGCACATAATTCAATTTTTTTTCAAGATAAAGTTATAAGGAATTTCATAATGGTCAGACTCATAAAACATGTCAAAAGAGAATCACTGAAAGTTGGTCTTTAACCTAACAGTCCTTCTTTTTTATAAAGTAAAGTAATGTTCCCCACAGATAAAAATTCCACTTACTTTTGAGTTATCATCAAAATACTCAAGAAACAAGTTTTGATAACAAGTACAGGATGAACTAGTAATTCTTAGGTAGAAATAAGAATGTGAAAAATGTGATAATGAAACTGGATCTTATCAAGCAACTGTTTAAAAGAATAAATTAGAAATATACATGTTTGAATCAAAATACCAAAAACTAGATGAATCATAACAGAATTGGTTAAGTATGATATACACAAGATTGTAAATTTTTAACTTTTACTATAAGCTGAAAATTCCAAGAAGTACCCCATGAAAAGTTAAAATACCTGATGACTATTTAACACACTTCCCTTTTCCAAGTAATACCCCATATGCTACTTATAGATATAGAATACTTGTAATCAGTGCAAAACCACTTGTTAGATAATTCAATTTATCCATAAAGACATAAAAGCGAAAGAGTCTTGTATAGACAACCTCCTAGAAATGAATCTTATTTATTCAAAGAAACAAACACATATGTACATATATATAAAGGATAATAACCCAAAATATTTTTCAAGGATCAAGAGGAGGAGGAATAGCTTCCCCTTCAACTAATTCCATTTCATTTTGCTGCACAAAATTTTGTATGAAATCATGTTTAGATGTCGATTGGTGATAGAGCCTAAATCTATGTCCATTTACTACAAAGAAAATTTTTGAGCCATCAATTGTTTTAATTTTTACTAATCCATTGTCAAAAGTTGTAACTACTACGTATGGACCCATCCAATGGGTAGTTAATTTCCCTTTTAAATTTTTAAACCGTGAATCAAACAGTAGTGCCCAATATCCAGTATTAAGCTGCTTTTTCTTAATAAATTTATCATGCCATGTTTTTTATTGATTATGTATTAGCATTGTTCTTTGAAGTGCATCTTGCCTAATTTCGTCTAACTCATTAATTTGTAATATCTGTTGTTTCTGTGCTTCATCAAAATTCATGTCTAATTGTGCTGCCATACGAAACGTTTTAATTTAAAACTCAATAGGTAAAAGGAATTCTTTTCCATACACTAACTCATAGGGGGTATGTTCAGTAGTGTTTCTCCATGTTATCCTATAGTCCCATAAATCCTTGGTAAGTCTATCTACCCAATCCTTATGATGTAAGTGAATGGTCTTATTTAATATGGATTTTAATACTTTTTTAGTTGATTCTACCTGACCATTAGCCTGAGGGTGATAAGGTGAATATTTGCAATGTCGGATGCCATATTTTGTAGTAAGTTCTTACATTAATTTAGAAGTAAACTGAGTACCTTGATCTGTGATAATTTCTCTAGGTACACCAAACCGGGTGAATATTTCTTCATATATAAATTCTACCACTGATTTATTTGTGGCTCTAAATAAAGCTTTAGTTTCTACCCACTTGGTGACATAGTCCATACAAACTAAGATATATTTACTTTTATGAGACATGGGAGAAATTGGTCCTAGAAAATCAAGAGCCCATTTCTCAAAAGGTTCAATCATAACTTGTGGTTGTAAAGGCATTTGATCAGATGACGTAGGTCTACCAATTCTTTGAAAACTATTACATCCTTTAACATATTTGGCATCATCCATAAAAATGCTTGGCCAACAATAACCAGAATGTAAGACTTTATATGTTGTCCTCTTATCAGAAAAATGTTCTCCACATGGTCCATCATGGCATGCATGGAGGACGTCTGTCATTTCATCCTCCCACACACATTGTCGAATAATAAGATCGAGACCAGTGCAGAACAGATCATTATCAACCCAATAATAATTAGAAATATGAACTATAATGCGACGCTTCTCATGTGGAGACAAATGGCTTGGTATTTTTCCCGTTGCTAGATAATTGGAAATATCCACAAACCAAGGGGTTTGAACAGATACATCAAATAGATGTTCATCAGGAAAAGTGTCGTTAACTGGTTTAGTATCGTCTTCATGTTGAATATGGGAAAGGAAATATTCTATGATATTTTCTTTACCAGGTCTATCAATGACGGTAATGTTAAATTCTTGTAATAAAAGAAGCCACCGGGTGACTCTACCATTGGTAATTGGTTTATTCATCAGAAATCTAATGGTAGAGTGATTGGTATGCACAAAAAATTCATAACCTGTGATATAATGACGAAATTTTTTAATAGAATAAACTATTTCCAAAAATTCCTTTTCGGTAATGCTATAATTTAATTCGGCAGGGGTCATATTTTTGCTAATAGAGTAGATGGTATAAGGTGCTTGTCCTTTATTTTTGGTTGAGGACTCCTCCTATGGCTGTATCAAAGGCATTGGTCGATATTTGAAAAGGAAGGGACCAATCAGGACCCCTGAGCATTGGTGCCACCGATAGTTTAGCTTTTAATATTTCAAAAGCATTTTGACAAGATTCCGTCCACTGGAATTCTGAGTCCTTTGTAAGTAACTTAAACATTGGTGCGGTAATATCCTGCATTACCAAGGAAGCTTCTTACCTCTTTTTGTGTTTTTGGATATGGAATGCCAACTATTACTTTGATCTTAGAAGGGTCTAACTTAATTCCTTGGGAAGAAATATGGTGTCCTAAAACTATACCTTCTATTAGTAACTTTTTACACTTTTCATGACTAAGGGCTAGGTTTGTCTCTTGACATCGGATCTAAAATTTCTCTAGGTTTTCAAGATCATCTTGAAAGGTGTTACCGTAGGCTGTGAAATCATCCATATATACTTCAACACAGTCATGTATAAGATCAGAGAAAATTCCTAAGACTTCTCGCCGAAAAGTGGCAGGTGCGTTACATAAACCAAATGGCAACACTTGATAAGAAAATGTTCCCCAAGGGCATGTAAAAGTGGTATTATCCTGATATTCAGGTGCTATTAGAATTTGATTGTATCCACTATATCTGTCAAGAAAGGAAAAGTATTGTTTACTTGACATCGTATCTAACACTAGATCAATAAAAGGCAAAGGAAAGTAGTATTTCAAAGTAGCTTTGTTCAGTTCCCTAAAATCAACACAAATATGCCATTTCCTTGTTACTTTCTTTGGAACTACTACTAAATGAGATACCCATTTATTGTCGGAAATAGGATAGATAAAACCAGCATTGATTTTTTTTTGTAATTCTTCTTTTACTATATTTTTTAGAGCAGAATTCATCTTCCTATGTGGCTTCCTTACAGGTGATATGCTTGGATCCATATAAATATGGTGAATACAGGTATAAGGGTGTATTCCCTTCATGTCAATGTATTCCCATGAAAATGATCAAGTTTGTTTCTTAAGAACTTTAAGCAACTGTGCTTGTTGGTTTCCACTTAATCTGACATTTATATGTAAGAATTTTTCAGGGCCAACCTCACAAGGTATCGTATATGGTCCTATATGCTCTTCAATTGTGAGGACACATGGTGTTTCTATAAATATTGAGAGAGCCATATTCTCTTGAAACTCATTTCCAAAAATATGATCGAGTTGAGCAAAGGACTGAGGGAAATCCGTAGAGGTTGTTGAAGAGACAAACTGGTTTTAATACATTCTCAGTGGTCTGCTCCTAAAGTGCTAAAGAAAAATCACTAGGAAGGGAGAGATCATGAAAGTATTCATCCCCAAAAGAACAATTTAACCACCATAAATTTTCAGTTATTGGTTGTGCTCAGGGGTATAAAATAAGTCTTTGTGTGGACAACCCATTAGAAATAGTCATCTCTCCATCTCTATACCATATAAAAGCATTTGCAGTAGCTAACCATGGTATTCCCAAATAATAGGATTTCCTTTAGAAGGATCCTTTGATTCTATGGCCATAAAGTTGACAGGGTATTCCCATGAAGCTACTGATACAACAATGTCATCCAAGAGTCCAGCAAGTTTTACCGTAGTGCGGTCTGCTAGTTCTAGGATGGAAGGGTAGGTCGAAGAAATTGTCCTAACTATAAAATTTCTAAAATTGTGGTGGTCATAATGTTAATAGCGAACCATAAATAAATTAATGTATTTTCTATGGCGGTGTTGTTTAAAATTACATTCTCTACTGGGGTTCCTATATTTGTATATTTTGCAAGCCAAGATTGACTTGTCATACATTCAGACATTTCTCTTATAACATGAATTGTAAGAGGGTCCTTTTTCTTCTTTTTTGGGAGTTTAATACATAGCTCTTTTATCACCTTACTATAAATAGGTATATCTTTTATAGCTTGTAATAGAGGGATCTTAATACAAATGTTCTTTAATTCATTCAAAATGTTATACTCCAGATGAACTATAGGTTTTTCTATTGCTAATATTTATGGAAATGGATGATTTCTTTGCTCGTGAATACTTTCTTGTGGAGGATGGGTGTGTAATGGAACCTTTGGAATTGTCACATCCTCCAAAATAGCATCATTCATGGGTTCACTTGAATATTCTTCTTCTTCGTTTGGTTCCTTAATGATGCCTAATGACTTGGGTTTATTATTCACAACTCTTCTCGATCGTAATTAAATTTCATGTACATGTATAGTCGAGATAAAGTACGAGGGAAGAGTTTGCAACTCAATGTTGTTAAGAGCTTGAGTTGGTTTATTGTTAGGGTTAGGTATCGGCTATGTAAGTAACAATGTCGGTCGAGGAGGATTTGAATTCTGAAAGTGATGACGATGTTAAGTGATAAAAGGAATTGGAGGTACAAATCCAGGCGGTATTTGCTGGAAATTTGTTTGATTTTGATGATAAGTATGATTAGGTGGTGGAACAGGTTGTGGCTGAGGATATGGTTGTCCTCTACATCCTTGTGACCAATATTGTTGTTGTGGAAATTGACGAGGATGATACTAAGAAAGAAAATTTTGCAAGCTAGAATTGTTCCATTGTTGAGGTGGTTGATACAGAGGATAATAGGGTAGAGCTTGTGGTGAAAAGTTTGGATATGTTGGTTGGTCCCTAGGTTTCCAAGGAGTCCTCCTAGATGTTTCTTCTACATCCCCACTCTTATAGATGTCTTGCAATCCCAGCGAGGACGGGCAATTATCTATTGGATGCTCTTCTGTACATATGTGACATACAAAGATTTTGTTTAATGGACATTCCCTTTGGAGATGTTTAGTTCTACATCTTGGAAAAAAGATACTCATTGTTGCTTGTTCCTCATCCCGGATTTACTTGGAATGTAAAGTATCTAGTTAGGAACCCATTTCTCCTAAGATATCAGTCTTAAAATTATCCAATAGGTTTCCTAACTCTACCACTACAAAAAATCCTAGAATTAGCGTCCCATTTAGCGTCCTTTTTTAGTGTAATTTTTTTACATTGAGTGGTAAAACTAGACGCTAAATGGGACATGTCATGAAAAAAACTTAAAGCATATCCAAAAGCGTCTTTTTTTGCTTCCTAGATAACATCCTTTATGACGTCCAAAATAGCATCTATTTTTTTGCTTCCAGAATAGCGTCCAACTTTGCTTCCTAAACAACATCGAGGTTTGCTTCCTAAATAATGTCATATTTTGCTTCCTAGCGAGTGTCTGATTTTTCTTCTTAAATGAAATCCCCATTAGCGCCATATTTTCATCCTTAATAGCACCATGTTAGCATCCAAATTAGCATCCGATATTGCATCCATTTTTGCTACTACTTTAGCATCTCATTTTGCACCATGTTTTACTTCCAAATATCTATCGTTTTTTGCTTCCAAATTTGCACCAATTCTTGTTTCCTTTTTGCATCGTGTTTTGCTACCAAAATGATGCCATATTTTGCTTCCAATGTAGCACCATGTTTTTAATCCAAAGTAACGTCTTATTTTTTTACCATGTCAACGCCATGTTTAGCTTCATCATTAGCACCACATGTTGCATCATTTTTAATGCCTAGTTTCACATCTTATTTTGCTACCATATCAACGCCATGTTTGTCTTCATTATCAGTGCCACGTGTTGCATCCTTTTTCATTCCTGGTTTTGCATCTCTCATTTTTTTGTCACTAATTTAGTTGTTTTTAGTAATTTTATATACGAATTTTGGTCATTTTGTTTGGTCATTTATCTCTCATTGTTCGGTCACTTATCTTTTATTTTTTTGGTTATTAATTTATTTGTTTTTAACTGAAATTATAATATCATTAGGGCATGGAGGAATGGAACCACCAACCTCCTGCATGTAAGGTAGACACTCTTCCATTGAGCTAGCACCCTTTAATAATTTGGGAACCTAACTTACAAAGTCCTTTATAATGGTAAAAATGATCAATACACAACTTTGAGTATCTAATCGTCAGAAAAGGATGATAGATTGTATAAGTTCACAATATATGACCAAGCATGTTATGATATCCATAAACCTTTTCTAGGATTTTTGAACAAAACTCAATAAATTGGCTTAATGGGATTGCAAAAATCACTATTCCCTAGCAACCATAAGTCTACCACTATATGAGACCTATCAACAACAATTATCTTTGTGTGGATGCCAAAGATATAGTAAATAAGCATAATCATCCTAGAGCCATGTATAAGTGGAGCAATAAGGATAATCAAAATAGGATGATCAACCCAATAGTTGATGCTTCACATGGATCATATCCACCATGGGATGAGAAAAGTTCCTTCTTCCATTAAGCTAATGAGTATCCATAAGAACAAATGGTTCGGATATATTGTGATGCCAATTCATAATGTTTATTCGCTTCCCAGGGTGATTTTGCAGTGCTTGTACTGGGAGATCTACATGATCCCAAATAGCATTGGATATAAGAATATTCATGGGACCATAGAGAATAGGATGAGGTTGTCTTTTTATCTTTTTCTTTGGAAAACCAGGCATGATTTGAAACATTGGGAGAAGGAATAGAATCATAAATAATTAACAAACAACTATCATGACAAGGCATAGGAATCTACTCTATAGTAATTGTGCAGATGTTGAAAATGGGTATAACTTCCTAAGGACTATGAAAAACATCCATTTAAATATGAATTCAAAACCTTCCATGTCATAGGAATACTCGATGGAAGTGATCTTACTATTTCTAACATAAAGAAACAAAGAATCCTTAAGGGAAGCTCCAGGGGGGGACACCTAACATTAGAATGAAAAATTAACACCCTAAAGAAGCACCATATAGATTTTGCATTGTAAACAATGAAGCATTGATAATAGAAAAAAATGATTGTGATCATAAATAGGTCATATTTCACTTACATATATCACAATGTGATTACTCTATTGGTCAAGTTTTCATTTTGGTTACTATAGAAAGATCTTGTCATGAAAAAATCCATAATCTTTAGAATCTCATTATTATCAATTTGCAAATAATATCATATTTAAAGCATAAAATTCCATGTTCAAACACTTGTTTCAATAATAATATCTCATAATGAAAGAAATATGAGAAAAAATATTGATAAAATCAAGAGACTACATTTGATGTCCCAATGCAAAACTTGGTTGATATAACATTGCATACCTTTCTTTACCAACACAACCTACATCATACAACAGAGTAGAGTAAAATTTAGTATTGGTAGTTAGGGATGGTCATGTAGAGTAACTAATTAAACCAAAATGAAAATATGCTAGGAAATTGTATCAATTAACTCAATTCATATGTATTTCTACATCTCTTCTCTTTCACGTCTTCGATGTTAAAGTCCAACTTTCACTGCACTAAATAGCCTCAAGGAGACAACAATGATGACTAAAGATACCCTTGTTACCACCTATTTTGTACTTACTATTTTTTTATCAAGTGAGCCTGGTGAATCGGACAAGGATAACTTGTTCGGACTTCAGAAGACCTTCAGTTTTACTTCTGGGAAGCTTTGTTGTACTATATCACATGTTCATACCCCATGGGGGAATTGTAATAAATGTTCTAGCATGATAGTGTCTATAAAAGAATCAGTTTCTTAGAATTTATTTGTCAATCCGATCAGCCCAGGGTGTTTTTTCCCTTGGTTATTATTGGTTGTTGAATAAACGACTAATAATTTATGAGTTTTTCACTCCATACCTCCAAAGTTGGGGTGGTTGACTTGGCATTTGGGCCTATTGAGGTTATTAGAGTCTATGTGTCAATGTATAAACATGCTAGGCATCATGGTCGATTCATATGAACATGTCTAAGTACCCCTAGGTCTTTTCAACCTTTTTTTTTTTCAGTGTTTTTTATTAAAATTTATTTTTTCCAAAACTTAGGCTATTTTTTAATAGTTCAATTGGAAAAATTGATTTTGTAATAAAAGTGGGCCAAATAATCAATTTTAGTCATGTAGGTGCTCATTTTCAAGCTAAGAGCACCATGTAAATCCATGGACCCACTATTTCTTAGTTTTGAGTGATTTTTCATCATTCATGTTAGAAAGCCCCAAAAAATCAATTATTGATTATTTTAATTAATAAATTGATGAATAATAGAGCAAATCCAAAATCATATATCAGTGGATTCTTGACCAATTTGATTGAAATCAGTCAGATCTGAACCAGATTGACTGGATCTGACAAATCCTTGACTGAAGGAGGTGATCAAATCAAATCCAGAGTTGATCTCCAGCAGCCTTTAGGGGGAATTGTGCCCTCTCTCTCTCCTCCACACATGTGGGATATCCTGGGAGCTCTGTGGACTGATGTGTCGGTTTATGGGTTGATGTGTCAACTCAATCAAGCCCCTGATTGACAAGTAGGCTCAGTTCAGCTTTAGATCTGCATTCATTGACTCTCCAGTAGCTGATTTGATCTGTCTCCTTGGGATTTGTGCCCCCCCTAGGCTGGATCTCCTGCTTTTTGTATAAATCAAAGCATAAGCAGCCTCTTCCAAGCTAGTTAGAACTAGGATTGAGGTGTAATGCTCTTCATGTGTGGATGGTGATTGTCAAATTCTTATGAGGTATAATCTATGTTATTTATCACTGATTTTGCTGGTTAGTTGTTAGCCTTGAAGGAGAGAGCTCCCTCCTGTTAGGGTAAGAGTTTATTCTAGTTTGATTTATGTTCTTACTACTGTTTGTTTCAAATCTATTGGATTTGTATGTATTTTAAGTTTAATTGCATGCTTTCCAATTATCTCTTCCAGTAGCACCTATGTTTTAACCATCTGTTTATGCAAGGATTTCTAAGTTACAGGTGATACCGCTTCTAGAAGAGGTTGAACTTGTTTACATCTTCCTTATCTTCAATATCTTCTAAATGACATAGTCCCTCAGTGTTCCACCAAAGTAGACTCCAAATCCCAACATACCCAGGATTCCAACACTCTTTCTCTCTCTTCCTCCTTCAAAATCTTAATTTCTCTTCAAATTGATTACTTTTAAAGAATCTTGTTGCTTAGATCCGTCTCACAAAGAAAATTACATATAGATCTAGTTAGTCATATCCTTTCTTAAGTTTACATCTCAGTTTCGTTTTGCATATAAAGTCATATTTTAAGAGATCTAGCTGAAATTATCCTCTTTTTTTGCAAGCATTTTAAATAAAATTTGTAGCTTGCTTTTAAGGTATTTTTCTTTGTTGTACATTAAATTTTCATATTCTGCAATAAAAATGCACATCTCATTGGCTTCCGAAACAACAAGCCAAGATCCAAAGGAAAGCTTGCTTTCCTTGGTTCCTTTTTTTGCAAAACTAGATTACCCCAACTTAACAAATTTTTACTTAGTTTTTTTTCAGTAACTAGTGTGGTGACCCAAAACACTTTTAAAGTGTGCTTGGGCACATTTGATTTCAATTGCTCGCTGTTTTTTTAGCAGGTCTAACAAAAAAGAGAAGGAGACTCTGCCCAATTTCCGACTCTTGGACGAACCAGAGCTTCTCGGAAGCTTCTCCCACCACCGTGTTTTGATTTTAGCTTGTTACAAGATTGTTGTAAGCCTTTGGATCCCAGATAATAAGGACCAAAGTGCATCAATTTCAATTTGCTGATATTGTAAATCACTGCTAATAAAAATAAAAGGGCCTTTCGAATAGGCTCTTTCGATCCTATTCACCATCCCCCCTGAGGGGATGTGCGTCCATGGTTTTTTTGCTTTTTGTTCCCTTTTTTTGCAATCTAGCGTAGTTCTAATCTACAAGGTATTATACTTTGATTTATTATCAATTCCATATTCCATATCTAAGGTTTCAAAGTAATTTATTACTTACCTCAGGACTTCCCGATTGACCTGAAAGGGGAAAGAGATGTGTGGTAGGACTAATTAGAGAACCGGCATTGTGTACCTTGGTTTTATTTTTCATCAACTATTTATTTAGTTTTAATAAAATTAACCCCTCCTTGATTCCTCGAATGAGATCCACTTCGATCGGAAGAGGTTCCTGGAGGGTTTTCTTTTTTAACAAGAACACCCATCTCAAAATTTACTAAAATTGACAAGACTCTGATGTGTATGCTCTGCACTTGGTTGTGGTTCATCCGATCATTCAAGATGCATCAAAAGCACTTGAGTGACTAGAATAATTAGGATTGACTCTCCCAAATTGAGAAACCATTAGGTGAAAATACAACACCTAGATCAAACCATTACAGTGGAAAAATACCCAAAGGAAGCGGAAACTCCTAAAAAGTGACCTCGGGGTGCCAATCTCTATTACACCTATGGGTGCATTATGAACAATAGCCTCAGAGACTCCATTCATCCCACATATTCCTTGCAGGTAGCCCTGATGATTTAGTTTTGGACATACTCCAAGTACTCTCAGGTATATCTGGAGTCCCTCCCTTCCAC
>LPNX010682089.1:760559-783653 GCA_001517045.1 Pseudotsuga menziesii | reverse complement strand
AGTGATATATAGTGTCTCAGCATTGTGCTTTCGTGCGCTCATTTTGTATCTTGTCATCTATGGTTTTTTATGGTTAAATTTCAAACTCCTAAGTAACTTATTCAATTTAACACCATCACACTAAGTAGTTAGCCTTAGTAACTTAATAGGGTCTACCCCCCTTGGCTTCGTTAGGAGTTGAGCCTAAATGTAGGAGTCAAGAACAAGGTGACATCCTTGACTCGAGACTTGCCCCCAAGGACACACCGAGTGGCTTGAATATTTCTACCACGTGACCTAGGTGTGTGAAAGGTGGAAACAACCCTCATGTTGAATATTAATCGGTATTCTAGAATGTTAGTGGACCTTCTAACCCTTGCAAAAACATAGATTATCTTTGCATACTTGTGTCCATATACTCACTTCCAAAGTTGTTTGTTTTGTGAAATGGGATTGATCACAAAATTAGGAGATAAAATAAATCAGCCTCCTAACAACATAATAAAGGAGAATAAACTAAAAACCACAATTGAAAGAATGGTTCATGAAGCAATGCTACAGGAATACCATAATCGACCTAAATCATCATCTCACGAACCTCCCATTAAGGAATTTAGAGAAATTTGAGGTCTTGGTCTCATCTAAATAAACGAGAAATGGAAAGCAATAAAATGTGTCTTCTAGATCAAAAGGTTGTGCTAGGAGAAATACAAACAACAAACCATTAAGAATAATGGTCAAGTCATCTCTCAATCCCAAAATTTATTAAATATGGAATGCTTACATAATGTCCATGGCAATGTTCTGATTATGTGTTGTCCTACAAAATATCATCCATCATTATGACTTGTCAAACAATGAAAATCTGTATTATATGGAAAGAAAAATGCATATAACACAACAACGTGGGCCAAAAGACATACATGGAAAACCCTGTTTAATTAATAAAACTAAATCCAGTGTTGGATTCATAGCATTCATCTAATATTGATATGGGAATTCAACTGACTTGATTAGAACAACTCTAAAGTTATTTAATCCTTATTTCTATCCACCATACTCTGGTTACCACCACAGTGGGTAGTCTTTTGCAAAATTTCTATATTCAGTGGGAAGTCTTTTGCAAAATACCCATATTCATGGAAACCCATACATTTAAATGGAATATGATCATAATATAAATTTTGAATATGGGCCTTGTTATCCACCTACAACACAAGCGCTTCTAGAAGCCCTTGAACTGAAATACAAGAACTAACATTAGTCTCAACTCTGTGAAAACATTTACCTATAGAGTTTGTAGTTTCCTCCAATGTTTTGGGGTCTGAGGTGATGAGAGGAAGACGAGGGAGGTGGACCTAAATGGTGATATTTGTTTGTATTCCTCTTGGATCGAAATACAGAGACCAACAATTGAGATAAATGCTACAAAATCTCATAAACCATGGTCTATTGTGAAATACATAGTCCTTGTTGTTGTTTGGCTGAAAATGAAAGGATAAATAACCTCCTCCACCGAAATAGAAGTGGAATACAATTTTGAGATGGGGATTCCGCTACTTCTAGATCGTACCCTCCAGGGTTTTTGTGTTGGATTAGGCCCTTGCAAAGTTTAAATTTTTCCAATAGTACTTGCCCAACATAGAGTAAAAATATCTTCTTTGGAGCATGCACATAAACCTTGAGTTTTGGCACTTTTCCATATTTTCACAAACCTTGACTAGTTTAAATGTGAAGCCCTTGCCACCTTTTCTAAGGCTGCAACAAACTTCTTCAAAGGAGTGGATTGGGATGGGGAGCCACTCCTGCATCCTTGGGGAAGCCATGAATGGAGATTATATCAGTATTGAGCACAAAAGAATATGAACCAAAGCACACAAATAATTTAATTTCATTAAATAAGATGTTATTAGGATATTTAAGCTAAGTTTTTAGCTAAATTTTTAAAATACTATCTTATTAGAATGTGTAGGGTAAATTTAACCAAATATTTAAAATGAGATGCTATTAGGATCTATAGGCTACCTTATTACCTAAATATTTAAAATATGAATATATTAAGGCATGAAAGCTAAAAATTAACCAAAGCCTTAAATTTAAAGATGTAATTAGGGTATGCAAGGTAAAATTTTAGATAGAACATGAAATTGATATCTTAGTAGGGAATGCAAGCTAAATTTAGATGAATATTTAAAATAAGATGTCATTAAGATGTGCAAACTAAATTTTAGCTACATCTTGCAATAACATGTTACTAGGGTATGTAATCTAAGTTTAGCTAAACCTATAAACTAAGATATTATCAGCACTATGGATAGACAAACAAATAAAGAGTTTATGATATAACTTCATATTAACAAATTGCGGAACGTAGTTAAGACCAATTGCATAAAATGTCTCTTTTCTACAAAACATATATGTTCTATGAATCTAAAAGGTGTGGATGGGTGCTAGTGGAAGACTATTGGGAAAGAGAGGAGAGTGGAAACCGGTACAAATCTTGATTTTGGGAGTGGAAAAAGAACATATTAAATATTACATGCTCACTTTAAAGGTAATGGTCACTTTGTACCTCATAAGAAAATATTACATGAATAATTTCTGAAGTGCATAACATAATTTATGCATAGTTGCACATGCATATGATGGAAAAATAGATAATTAAAAAATAAAAGGTCCTTGTGTGATACAACTTTACAATATCTTGTAGATTAGCATTCCTCTTCTCTAAATTATGCACAAGTCACTCAAAATCTATAATTCTTTTCAGATGTTGTCTTAAATCTTGGTGTAATGTTGTGTCCTAAAAAAATGTCAGCACCAAATATGACCTACGCTTGATCTCATCTACATCTAACAACATCAATTTGAGCCACCTATGCAATAACCCATTACCATGCCAGTACTACAAGTCCTTTTCATCAGTCCAAACAATATAGAACATTTAATGCTTTCCAAGTTGTATCATTGTCTGGTAAATATCCCATGTTTTTTATCATTTGCAAGTAAATTTTCATAAGAGAGGAGAGCGAATTTTCTTTATATATGTAATTATATATAGGAAATAGCAAACTTGTTTTGTGGTTGTGGCTTGTTTCCATTGTGTTAATTGTATAATGGCTAAGTATCATGAGGCTTAAGTAAGACAACATATTGACTAATTTTAAGAAAACAAAGTGTAGCTTACACTGGAGGTATGGGCAACCTTTAGGTGAAGAGACGTAGTCTGCCAAAATGTAGCTTAGAGTGGAGGTATGGGAAATCTCTAGGTGAAGAGACATAGTCTACCGATAAGTAATCTTGTGTGTCCAAGCCTTTGTATCCAAATTCGAGCATTGTTGCATGTTATCAGCATGAAGCTTTGGGGTTGTGACAAAACACATGTAAACACTATCAAGTTTTAATCAAAGGTTCCAATTGGCATTGATTCATTGGTGAAGTTGATGGATTGTTAAGCCATGCACCAAGGTACCATTCTTGATGTGGTTTGTCCCACCTGCATGGCATGAGTTTTGAAGAGAGAAGGCTTGGTGAAATTTTTTTGTAGTATAGAACTCTGAAAGAGTGATGAACTACATTTATATTTGTTATTGTTGGTTTTAAGGTTCAACAATACTATGAAATATATACATTTATTTTTGTTCTTGTTGGATTTAGGGCTTAACAATATAATATAAAAAAAACCATGTAAGAAAACCTCACTTTCCCAAAAAAAGGAATATCTTGTGATTCCACCAATTCCCCATTTAATGAATTCTATATGCCTGATTTTGCATGCAAGGGCTTGTGAATACTAAGTAAAATCCTTTCCCAGGTTGTTAGGCTGAAGAGATGGACCAAGGGTAATGATAAAGCCACCCATGTGTGGGAAGAGGAAACTCAAGGGATTGAATTTGCAAAAACCATGTAAAATTTAGTAAACCAAGAAGAAGTTGTGGTTGTCAAAGCAACAACTAAACTTTCCAAGATCTATGCAGAATTCTTTTGCCTGGTTGAATACCGCAAGAGGTGACATCTAGCCTTTAGGAATTCTGATGGCTACCAAGGAAATTATGATGAACAACAGATCTACTGTTGTAGAATTTCCTAATGGTGAAATACAAGATATCTTAGTGCATTTATAGGTAAGAAGTTCAAGAAAGGAAGTTCAACAAATTATTATTGCCAAACCTGGGTTTTGGAAAAATGGTTTGTAGTCTTGAAAGATGTAAGTTCAAAATGGGGTTGGTATTGAGGTTTAAAAGGGTTCTATTGACCAATTGTCAATCTACTTTTCCTCCCTTTCTAACGCCCACTGCCATGTGTTAGTGAGAGTATCACTTTTCTTGTGGCACCTACAACCGCATGCAACTAGTCTAACTTTCGAGAATGGTTTGTAAATTTTTACCATTGTATATCTGACATAGTGTACTATTGAAACATGACAGATACACGAAACATGCATTGCACTTGTTGGTGTATTTCCATTGGAAGCATTCAAATTTCATAGTTTCCTACAAGATCATATATTCCTTTGTCCCATCTATGTGATATCTATAACCACAATTTTTAGTCCTATGTCAAAGTCAACATTTCTATGTCAAAGAAGTGTAAAAGTTTCTATATTAAATGAGTAATTCCTATGCAGATCCAGAGCATGGATACATGTAAAATAAATCTGATTATACATACTTCCTTACTTAATTGGCACCAATTAAACATAATCTAGTTTTTGTGGATTTTCACTTTAGATATATTATATAAAGAATGTAAAATTGCATCAAATTGTTAACCATAAATACTTGTTCAGGAGGCCTGTTCAGAGCAGGAGAAACTAAAATTCTCGAAACAAGCCCAGAGCCAGCAAGAATGTGTTTAAGAATACCACTGACACCAAGTTGGAGGAGTGTCTTTGTTGCTACAGTTGAACCACTTGCACATGTTGAGAGAAGCCTAATCAAACCCCGAAAACCCCAGAAAGAAATCAAACATTGCATCTAGCATGTCAGCTTTGAATCATTTAAAAGATATATAAGAAAGCTGCAAATATTGTTTTATGACTTTACCGTGTAAGTTGGAGTGCTGAGAGATGCTTGTTCACCACCTGAACTACTAACTGATATGAGCCTTGTAGCCTATGCAACCAATCCATGATTACAAAATTCATTCAACTTGTTCTGAAAATATGCAAATGATTCTGCAATTCGAGTCAAGCACACAGAGGCATGTTTCAAGACCTGCAGAGGGTATTATTTGGAAGGCCAATTTCATCAGGTAAAAATGGAATTCATTGTTGCAGGATAACTACATGTACATAGAAAACAAATTCAATGTTGCAGGATAACTTCATGTATATAGAAAACAATGTAAAATACAAAAAACAACCTTGGAATCATGATAATGAAGAATATTTGTGAGCAAGGGCACAACTTCCATAACAAAATCGGTTGCATAATAAGGTAATTTCTTGCAGATGTTTGCTGCAGTCGACAAGGCTATTCTATGGGAATTCCATTAGTCATTTCATTGTTAAACAACAGATATAAATTTTAATTTAAGATCATTTATAGTAAATAGACTACAGTTTCAAACAACATTTAATGTTGACAAATTTAGGTAAATTATTAGATAAAAATTAATCATTTGTTGATATAATTATTTGGGAATTATGATAAACTACCTGAACACCGGTGGAGAAAAATTCTAGATATGAGAGCACTTCCATAAGAGCCCCTGCATGAAGACATGTAGTTGGGTGCTCTTGAGAAATATCATCTTAGTAGTTAAATAGAGCTGAACATCATCAGTGAGAACTTACAACAGTCTGAAGAAATACAACATCCAGAATTGGTCAATTGAATCTTTGAATGCAACATCCATAACTTATTCATTTGAGTAAATCAAAATTGATTTTATAAAATTTCCGAGTCTCAAAATTGGTTGAGAGAGTGGTTGAGTAGTTGAGTGCTGTGAAAATTGTAAGCAGGAGGTCAGAGCGTCAAGTCCCGAAGCTCGTTGCTTCTGTGAATATCGTGGTCCTCACCAAATGGTTTACCTGTCCAAATGAGGTGAGGTAAAGTGCTCCCGGTAATGTCTATTTCATCAATTAAAAAGGAAAATCTAGTAATGTGCATTTCATCAATTAAAAAGGAAAATCTAGTTTGAGTAACTATGATAATTATTTCCCAATCCAGAACATAAAAACTAATTTTTAACCACTCCTAAGAATTCTGATTACATTTTCACTACAAAAATAAAAAATGCAAAGTTGGTTATTGAATAGGTCTAATATTTCCAATCTAAAAGTAAGGGGCATAAGGACAGAAGGCTTCAGTGATATTGCACACAAATGTTCTACGATATTCATGTACACAATAGTAAGCAAGCAGGCACAAAAACATGGAACTGCACCATAATGCACCAGCGCAGAGCACGACAACCGCAGTACATCGCATAGATGAGTCTGAGCCCGCGCTACAAGAAGCATTATATATCCATACTCTTGTGGTTGAGAAGACTCACAAGCACTGGCACAAAAGAATCCACGAGTGATTCCTCGGTTCAAATGGACAAAAGTTCACACAGCTACTTAAGCGCCTCAACCTGCCGACCTTCTTTCCCATCGGGACATAATTCTGTTTAATCGGCTGCTCTGGTGAGAAGACAGCACAGAAGAGGGAAAGAGATCATCCAGACCTGCGCCTAATTTTCTGAGAAGGCCCTGTAGTGCACTGCTAGAAGAGGTCAGGTTCTGGTGGAGTATGCTCACGCCCTCATTGTCATTATTGTCGTCAGGGGCTGCCCTCGCCCAATCTATGCTTAACCCTACAACCTTGTCACAGCTTCACTTGCTTTCCTTTTCGTTTCCCTTGTCTATTTCTTTATCTTGCTTAGCAACTACCATGCTGGCTCTCATTGCGTCCATAATTCCGCTTCCCGAGATTCCTCTGGAAGGCAGAAGTCGACGACTCGGTGGCACCAAAATACATGGCTACTTCTTGTGAACAAGAACTAGCCGATGCTGCACGAGGGTGAGGCGACATTGCCAACGACGACAACAATGTTACGGTAGTGTTGGCTGATTTTACCGAATGTTAATCTCGTTTCAAAGCCCGAGAAGAAGCAGAAGAAGACAACTGAGGAGGGGATGAGGCCTCCACCCACTTCTGACTGCGAATTTCCATACAATTACTTCAAACCCCAATCATTCAACCCCTTCGACATCTAAACTCTCAATTCGCTTAATTCATCCATTTACGCCCTGATTTATCTATAAAAAAATTAGAAAACCGAAAAACCTGGAAGCTTCCCAGCAGCAGTCGAATTTCGCTGTCAAAATCAATACTGCAACAAAATTATCTAAAAGCTTCCAAGCAGCAGCCCAAACCCTAAAGCGAATTACGCTACAATGCAAAATTATACAGACAAAACATATATATAATGGATAGATTAAATGAACAAAGGCGATGAGAATTGAACCTGGAACCTGGTCTGAACAAAGCTTCCGAGGTCCTTGGCGATAGATCGCAGAAATGAAATGAAGAAACTGATATATATCTATAAACAAAATTAATCTGGACTCACAACCACCTCCTTTATCCTCCTTGTAAATATACTAGAATACCCCTTCTTTATCCCTCCTTGTAAATATACTAGCATACCCGAAAGCCGGGGAAATAAAACACCGCCTTTAGCCCTCCATGTAAATATACTAGAATACCCCAAAGTCGGGAAACAAAACACTGAAAACAACTTCCATATCGATATGTCTAAAATAAATGAAATTATTTTTCAAAACCTCAAAGCAGGGGAAACAAAACACCTAAAAGAACTTTGATATCGATATGTCTAAAATAAAAGAAATTATTTTTAAAAACCTCAAAGTCGGGGAAACAAAACAATGAAAAGAACTTCGATATGTCTAAACTAAACAAAATTAGTTTTCAAAATTATATTGATTCATGGCATATAATACAAATGATAAGGTGTAAATTTGTATGTATTTTTGTTAAAAAAAAATTTGTATAATATTTTTATTTAATCATGAAAGAGTGAAAACATTCACACTGAAAAACACTATAAAATCTTGCAGTTCAATCATAAACAAAAATAAAATTTAAAAAAAAACACTTAAAACATAACAGAATGAAACACTTAGAATTTGACTCTAGTTGTAGTTATACCAGTGTAGATCCAAATCCTAGGCTCTATTAAGCGTCGAGATGGATCAAATGTCTACGGGTGCAAACCTCTTCTTAGGTATCCATTGATTTGATTCAAAGCAAAAGATACATATTTTTATTTAAGGTCCACATATAATATTTTTATTATTAATATTTAATATTATTTATGACTGACATATAATATTTTTTATTATTTTTTATTTTGTTAGGAACGAACATTGCATCATTTCCCTACATATGGTTTTAAAACCATATGCAAGGCCCTCCTACAACCATGGGTTGTTTAGGAGGCCTTGCATATGGTCTTAAAACCATTTGCAATGTCCTCCTAAACCATGTACAATAAAACCATGGGTTGTTTAGAATGTCTTGCACATGGTTTTAAAACCATGTGCAAGGCCAACATTTTTTTGCTAATAATTTAATTTTGTGTTTTTTCTTGACCCACATTTTTTTTATGCATAATTAAATTTTTACTTTTTTATTGTTTTGTTAGGTAGGAAGATTATAACATCTCCCCCATATTAGATTGTTTTATTTTGTCCTATTAGAAAATTTATTTCCCATAACATTCACTATCACTATTATTTTTTGCCGACATGTTACAAACGTTAATAACGTTACATCATGTTACAAGATCTCCCCCATACTGGGCTATAGAGCGCCTATCGACGCAACAAGATCTCTTCCATAATATTCACTATCACCCATAATATTCACTATCACTATTATTTTTTGCCGACATGTTACAAACGTTAGTAACGTTACATCACGTTACAAGATCTCCCCCATACTGAGCTGTAGAGCGCCTCTCGACGCAATTAACATTTAGTAAGATGCATATGTATTTGGTTTACTTTGAACATATATATAAATCTATATATTTTGCTTGAAACAAAAGAATTTATCTTATACTATTTTGTAACAAATATGTGATTTAAAGAGAAATTAAACAATTGGTTTTCACCAACTAAGAAAATATGTTTTTTTACATTTCAAGAGTTGTACACAAATATCATTGTCATATTAAAAGCTAATATGAACTCTTTGAAACGTCATTGTGAAATTTAGGAGGACGACATTATGTGAAATTATTGACTTAATATAAATTCTAACGTAAGTAGAGAAAGCGCAACATTTTTAAAAGGCCAAAAATGAGAAGCAAATGCGCTATCTATCTTGAGTTTCAAGATGGAAGTGGTCGGCTTGTAGTCCTTCGTTCTGAGAGGAATCGCCTCAATCACAAAAAAAAATTTCTTTTTAGAAAGATCCCACTAACATTACAAAAATCCAAACCAAGGACTATAAGGTTTGAAGTGCTCACACATATGGAAGAAGTGCTTATATTCATGTTGTATTAAAAAATATTATTATAAAAAATTGTTCGATTCAAAAAAAACAAAACAAGCTAAGTTAGTGACTTTGGAGTGTTTCTATTGTTTTGAAATGTTTGCACATTACAAATAAACTTATCTAGAAGGGAAATAATTGATTATTAAAGGTTATTATCACCATGGGATCAAGTCAAATGGTCCACCTAATATATAGAGTCTATTAAAACTATTGATGGTCAAATGGTCCACATGATATATAGAGTGTATTTATCCAAATTAACATATTTAATAAAATTGAAACTTTAAAAAATATTTATTTTTTTTAAATCATTTTTACCTTTTCCAAATCAAGTTGTCCCCCTAATCAAGTCGAAGTGGCCTCTAGTAAACCAAACTTCTTATTTCAGTCGACGGTGTTTGGTAAAGTGTTGTATTTTCGGTTATATAAATTATATTTTAAAGGTATATCTTAACAAACTCAGCTCACTTCCTACAAAAGTTTTGTCTTTAAATTAAATTGAAAAGATAGGATTCCCTACCATGCCAGTTGGTTATGTTCATGTTTGACGTTGCATCTCTTTAATCTCTTGTTTTATAATTTTATTTTTTCACTTCCATGAAATTTTCATGGAAAAGTACATATAACACTGGTTCAGAATTAGAACATGTTCAAGCCAACTCATGTGGAATTTTCAACTCAATCAAAACATTTACATTGATTATTTATTTCTCTATTTTTATGAAAAAAATATATTTAACTTATAAAGAATTAATGAATTTAAGGTCATTTTATTATACAAATTTAAAGATAAAAATAAATTTGATTTTTTTCATGTGTTAATGTTGGGTTAGTGAAAGTGAAGTGTTGAAATTGATTTCATGAAGGTTCAGGATTTTCATCATTGACACCCTTGTGCTTTAATGGTCTTGTGGATGTAACAAGTAATCAATGAGAAAGGAACATATTTATTTCCACATGCCTTGATTTGCAATTTCTATAGTATTTGGCCCTTGTTGAAAAAAAATCCAATTATAGATAGAGTTGAATTGGGGATCCCTCATGCTAGACACAGTGATCATCCACCAAATTGTGAAAAGGTTTCCTCATCTTATATTTTGTTTAAGGGGATGAAAAATATAAGAGTTTTAATCAAAGAAGCCTAGTATATGGAGGGTGCAGGTCTCTTTAGAAGCGACGACACCCTAAATTTAATCCACATATGAAAGTATTGGTGGAGTCCTTGATATGGGTTTTCTTTCCTAGTTTACTTTTATAATATTGGGATATCGAGACTCTTAGAGAAATTCACAATTATTTGGGTACGTTCATTACCATCGCTGTAAAAAGTAACAGTAAAATTTCTAATACACGTTCTTGGATATATTTTTGCATTGATTCGGGACGAGAAATAATTTCCAAATTGCATCGAAGAGAATAGAAAAATGTTGGACAAAATATTTTGGTCTATGGAAACATTGTTTTCCCAAGCAAAATTTGTTTTGAACACATGCATGTGGTGGCCTTGTGTCCAGTGGAAAAATCTTCACACCTTACCAAAGGGAAAGATAACAGAATTTCCATTGGAACTATTCAAAGATGGGACACCATTGGGTGGAACCCAAGATGACTTCAACATTACCTACATCAAAAAATTCGGTCACTAATATTATATCATATTGGCATAGACATAGTGGAGACACTAATACGATCATCATTCTGAAGGCAACTTCTCTTGTATGGGTTTCAATGTCATAAGACTCTCATGGGAAAGGGAAGAGGTGACATAAATCAAATTATTTAGATTGCGAAATGTATCCAACCAGAGTATCATCCATTGAAACACCGCAAGCAATGGTGTTAAATACCACATTAATACCCAAATAAGGGGTTGGTTGGATTGAATGCAAGATTAAAAAAGGGAATTTGGTTTGAAATCCATAGTCAGATTTAGTTTTCTTTCCAAGGAAAAAATATCTCAATTCATTATAAAAATGAAATAACATTCTTTACAGTCATATAAATTTCATCTATATATTCACCTATTGATAGTCTATGAGTATAAAAAAACAAGAGAAACTCTATCCTACAGGAGTTACATTTTTCAATAGTAACTTTATTTGTGCTTACAACACCCATACAAACCACTACAAAATATGTTATTCATGGATAACAACAAAAATGAATAATCCCCACAGATCATAGATAATGTTAGTGATTGGGGATACATAGTTTAGACAGAGATGGGACCTGGAGCATCCTCCATGATGGTGTCATTTTGGCATTCCCATTTTTTCCATTCACCATCACCCAATAAGATACCATCCTTTGATAAATGATATGCAATTGGATTCCTCTCTCTTAAAATAGGTTGGAAGGAGATTTCCCAAAAGTTAAAACACAAATATGATCAACTCTTTAGAAATAGGCCTAAGATATGCATTCCTCGGTGGTATGTGATATTTCATCCAGTTAATGATCAATAAAAAGTCACCAAAAACATGAAGTCTCATGATGAAATTAGGCCCTAGAGGTTAATCCCAAACCATGGCCTATTAGTCATAAATTATTCATGGTGTTATACATCCCAAAATGACCATCATATCCCACTCACAATCCAAAAGATTCCCTTTGTAAGGCCTATCTGATGGCATTGAGCCCCGCGCAGAGTTAAGGGTCATTTATGGGTGATTATGGGTAAATGAAGGGTTGATTAGAGATCACTGAAGGGTAATTTGTGGTCAATTATGGGTAATTAAGGGTCATTTAGGAGGAATTATTAGGTAATGAGTTGTGGTAATTAGAGGTTAATACGGGGTCAATTAGGGGGTAGTTAGGGGATAATTAGTGGTAATTAGGGGTTAATACGAGGTCAATTAGGGGGTAGCTAGGGGATAATTAGTGGCAATTAGGGATCAATTATGAGTTAACTAGAGGTAATTATGGGTCAATTATGGGTAAATAGGGTCCATTTCTCCCAAGGGTTTAACTAAACCAAGGTTTCCCATGATGTTGGGACTTTAGTTAGGTTCATGGTGGCATGTGACCATTTCAAATCCTTGTGTGTGAGGCACACTAGTCTAAATAGACGGGTTTACTAGGGAATATGCCATATATGAATGTTTAGAAGCATCCCTTGGGTTTCTCCATGAGGTTTTCCTCCTAAAAATGTATGGACCATTTAGAGGCTATCAAGGATTAGTTAGTGGTAGGCGTAGATTATTTAAGGGTAATTAGTGGTCAAGTAGGGGTCATTTAGGTGCAATTATTGGTGAACTAGGAGTAATAATTAGGAGTCAATTATGAAGTTAATTAGGGTCAATTATAGGGTAATTAGTGGTAAATTGTGGTACTCTTCAAGAGGATGGATATTGAGAATATACTTGAAAAATATATTTAGGGTTTGTGCTTCTAATCTCCCCCCACCCCCCCCCTAAAAAAAACTCATGATAATTGAAATTTTGGAAATGGTATTTAAAACACTGCCTCTAAAAGTAAAATTCACTTGACCTTTTTTGGGGGAGGGAGGGTTATAAAACTGTCTTGCAACATATATTGTGTGGGGTTTATAAAACCGTCCACAAATCCTCAATTAATATATAACTATTAATTATGACTCATGGATAGAGAATTTGACCACCACATGGGCCCTAAAGTTTTACCTAAGAAAGAGATATGTGCATAATTCTAAGGATTAATATATGATAAATTAGTTCATCTTTGAATATTGTAGACAAAAAGTAGGCCCTAGTGGGTGAATGATAAAATCATATTAGTTCATCTTTGAATATTGTAAGAAAAAATTAGTCCCTACACATTAAAAATGGTAGACCTAAATAGAATATGGAGGTGACCCTAGGTTTGTAATATAGTTATACAAGTCATTGTGTCTTAGTGTTATAAGTTCAAATCATATCTCTAAATAAATTTGTGATTAACTTAAAGCTCCAAGTAAAAGTCACTCTCGAAGAGTACATAGAGACAAGATTATATATGCAATGTGTCTGTGTGTGTGACGTGTGTGTCCATGTGAATGCCCATCTTCTAGTATTATAAGTTGTGGATTGACCTATATGTTTTCCATCACTCTTTTACTATGTAAATAAATCCCATGGGAATCAAACATTGGTCAATATTGTAGCATAACGCTGTAATATTTGATAGGGGCCATAAAACATGAGCAACTATTTTTTTTTTCCTTGATATATGTCCGCTTATAAGCCCAAATATGTGAAACAATTTGATCCACTTCTTCAAAGTAACAATATGAGAATTACTACCCCCTGAGGTGTAGACCAATTGGAAACCATGCACTTGTTAAGGTGTATGGGCTATTAAGAAAGTCAAGGGTTAAAACCTCATTGCAGCCTGAGATGCATTGTGGGGGTCAGCATATTCTCCTGGAGGTTATATTGGTAGTGGTCAGAATTGACCCCGTGTCACGCGTGTACGAAACTGGCTATTTTTTGATTACTCCATATACAAAAAAAATAGTATGAGAATTACTGAAATGCTTGTTGCTTCTTTCCATTTTAAACCGAGACCAACATGTCCTTAAGAGTACAAAGAAGTTATCTTTGTGTTAATATTTATATCCACTTCTTGTGCCTTGTATTTTCTTGGTAAAAATCAGGATATGGATGGGTGGGTTGTCCAAAACAACCTTGTATGGTGACATTTTTGTAGCACCATGATACGTGGTATTGTACTACCTTTTTGCAAGGGGGGTGTAAGGTGGGTGGGGTGAATACTAAACCCAATGGCCATATCGTTCAATGTAAAACCCAATGGATAACAATATTTGTATTGTCAACACCTCACAACCTCTATTGCTTGTTATTAACTCCAATATATCAATTTTTGCAGTATCCAGAATTATTATGGAATGTATCATCATCATGGACATCGACACTGTCATCAACATCATAATCAATGCCATATGGTACATCAAAATCATATTGATCATCATTCTCATTAGAATCATCATCAACAATATTAACTACATCATCAACAAAATCATTGTCATCATTTCCATTGTGGTCACGCATATGCCATTAGTGTTCTTAATCACTCATCGACATTAGGATTCATTTCATGTAATTGCTAAGGTCATTTATATGTCGTTACAATCATTTCAATGATAATAGGGTTGTTTAGATGTTTTTACATACATTTAGGTTCCATTAGAATCAAATAGGATCCAAAAGTGATGCCACATGCATAATCATTGTTGATATCCACATCCACATCGTCATCATCCTCATACAATAAATCAACATCATTGTCTTTGCTGTAGTTATGATCCATGTCCATCAATATAATTGTGATAATAATGAGCAAGGAATCATACTACCTCATAAGAATGGATGATATAGTCTTATACTTATCAAATCATAGCCATACGCTGCATCATATTTATCGAAATGTGTCATCGTCATGTTGTTAGGGATAATCATATGTCGTTAGGATCTATAAAATGTTGTTGGGGACACTCAAATGCCATTAGAGCTATTTAGGTGACATTAAGGTAATTTACACCTCATTAGGATTAATCAAGATCCAAAAGTGCCATGATTACAATCATTTAGGTGCCACTATGATAAATCAATATCCAAAAGTATGATCACATGAATCATGATCATTGACATTAACTTTGATATATCTGACGTTATGTCGGACATTTTTCGAACACAATTCCTAGCTCTAAACCTAGTGCGATTCCTAGCGTGGTTCCTTTCAAAATTTGTGGCATTATTCTAGGTGCTATACCTGGATCTATACTTGGCACTATGTTGGATGTTTTCTAGGCGCAATTCTTGGCTCTATACTTAGCACTATATTGAATGTTTTTCTTACTGAAATTCATGGCGCAATTCATGTCGCTAACCCTCAATTAATATATGGTGCTATGCTATTCAGGATATTTTTTGAAGGTTATTCTTCCATTATATGGGATGTTTTTGTGGATGATAATTGGGACGTTAATTCTTCCATTATATGGGATGTTTTTGTGGATGATAATTGGGACGTTAATTGTGATGTTAATTGGGATGCTAATTGGGATGATAATTGGGACGCTAATTAGGATGTTAATTGGGATGATAATTGGGACGCTAATTGGGATGTTAATTGGGATGCTAATTATCATCCAAAATATTGCCAACTTTTAAAAAGGGACAATAATTGGGATGCTAATTAGCATCCAAAATAGCTCCAACTTTTAAAAAGGGAAACTAATTATGATGCTAATTTTGATGCTAATTGGAACTCTAATTGATATTCTAATGGGGATGCTAATTGGGACGATAATTGGAATGCTAATTGGGACGATAATTGGAATGCTAATTGGGATGCTAATTAGCGTCCAACATAGCACCAAATTTTAAAAAGGGATGCTAATTGGGATTCCATTTGGGACGCTAATTGGGGGGCTAATTGGGACGCTAATAAGGACGCTAATTAGCATCCAAAATAGCACCAACTTTTAAAAAGGGATGCAAACAATGCCATTGAAAGTGCCATCCCGTGGAAAAGCGTCCACTTTGTCTAAAAAATGACGAAAAATACACTAAAAGTGATAGTGGACGCTAAAAAGGAAGCTAAAAGAGATGTTAATCACAGGTTTTTATTGTAGTCTACTCTTGTCACTTCGTTTCAAATAGGAACATTTCCTCTTATATTCTTACTAAAAGGATCTTGAAAAAATTTCGCAACTCCCCCCCGTACGCTTAGAATAATTTTTACACATCTCACCGATTTGTGCAAACATTTTATGAGAAATATCACCAGCTTCCATGAGATTAAGACTCTGTAATAAGTCCTCGAATATTCCCTTAAGGAAAAGTGTACATATTGTATCTTCTCGAAGGTCATTATATTTAGACTTATGTAATGTATAAATAAACCACTCAAGATAATCTTCCAATCTCTCATCTTCAAGTTGTTGTATCTTGAATATATCATATCGAGAGTCCTTAGGTTTGCATTATTCTTGAAATTTATGCAAAAATGAGGTTTTCATATCATCCCAAGTCCGGATAAAAGATTCTCCTAATACCATGAACCATCTCAAGGTGGAATCCTTGAGTGTAGTGGGAAAGAGTTTTAGTTTGTGAACATCTTCTAGATAATTGTAACTCCTACAAAGGATATCGAACTAGAAAAGGAGTTTTTCTAGGTCCTCATTCCTTTTTAAATAGAAATTAGGCAAGGAGGAAGGAGGGATTTTTTTCATAGTTACATCATGCATTGTATCTAAGATAAGGAACCCAAAGGTAGCCTCAGTTCGATTTTCCCCTTCTCTTTCTTCATTCCTAACTTCGTCATGATCTTCATTTTCTCCCTGTCTCTCCATATAAGCTGGATTCTTAACATAAATATACCTAGGAGGCTCCTTTGGAGGTGATAAGGAGGCGTCCCAACGTTCTTTTTTGGGAGAGATATTCCTCTGATCAACCATGTTTTTATTGAATCCTAGAGGGATAGTAGGTTCTACTATAGAAGTTTCAATTTCTGAAATAATTGGATCTACTGAGGTTACAAAGAGAGCTTTTACTTAAGCATGATCAACAAAGTCAACAAAATTCAGATCTCCTACTAGTGAAAAAGTTGTGTTAATTGGATTTGAAACTAGTGGAAGGCTAGGGGTCTCTAATGGATGACCTTTTTAAAGTTCCTCTGGAACAAGGTCATTTGGACCTTCTACCAAGGTTCCTTCTCCTTCTATGGCTTCTCCAGTAAGATCTTCTAAGGTAGTTTCTTTAGGTTTCAAGGTAGAACTACTTTCTATAAGCATCTTTCTATACCTTTCTGGTGAGTTAGTAGTTGGGGAATTACATCCCCTACGATAGTTAGTAGTTATTTTGATAAGTTTTCTTGTCTTAAAAAATATACCCTGAGGATCTCTAAGTCTGCTCGTGTTAAACTTTAAACTAAAGAAAACCTATGCTACTACTGTTGTTGGATTTGGGGCTACCTATTATAACGGATGCGTAGGATCTTACCTCTCATCTTACACCTCCCCCACTACCAACCTATTACTAAACTTCATAAATAATTCTACTCTACCTTATAGAACAACTCCTAGGAAATAGAGCCAAAAGTGTTGGGTGTTATAATGTCTAAATTAATCCACCTATTATTTAATTATCAACCGAGGTCAGTAATCTTAGAGTTGACACAAAGTATATGCGAAGGTAGAGAGTGTCGTGTAAATATTTTAACAAACAAAATATCAAAAGATGTTTCAAAATGAAAAACTGAGTCAAACTTCGTAAAAATGCAATTAAGGTAACTAAATTGAGATAAAAGATTAACTAAAAAAATATCTATCTTATAAATTTGGACTGAAAAAGGATATAAACAACAACTTACTTATTCAAACGGAAAACTAAAGTGCATGGAAGAAAACTTAACAAAGAAAACTTAAATAAAAGAAGCAAGTAGAAAACTTAGTAAATAAAACTTAATAGATAAAACTTAATAAGGAAGCAACTAGAAAACTTAATAGATAAAACTTAAAAAGAAGCAAGTATAAAACTTAATAAAGAAAACTTAAATAAAAGAAGCAAGTAGAAAACATAATAAATAAATATCTTTAGGTTATTTCCTACAAGTTCTTTCAACAATAACACAATCATAAAAAGACAACCTAAAAACATACTAAGGAAAACACTAAATCTAGCATGCAAACAAATAAATCAATTCAAAAGGAATAAACAAAAAACCATACAACCATAAGACAACATTAGAAACAAAACTTAATAATAACTTATACTATGTTCAAAGTAAAAGAAGTAAGGAAAATGATAAAACTTTAATAAATAATTTTAAAAAACTAAACTTTAACTTAAATGTTAAAAAAACTATTATTTAACTATTACAAACAAATCATAATTCAAAAACCAGCAAAATAAATTTGAAAACAATTTAAAAATACATAAAAACACAAAAAAACATAACTAAGGGTTGAATGACAAACTAAACTGTGGGTCTGAAATGGTGGTTGAATAACAAACTGAACAGGCTTTCTGAATGATAGGCTGCATAGTCAAAATAGTAAAAACTAACCTAAATGAACTAATCTTCAACTGAAGCCATGCAGATGTAATTCTAATGCATTAGAACAATAAATAAACCTATTTAAGAGGAAATTAACCTTAAACTAATTCATGAACAAAAGGAATCATTTGCATATTAAACTAATAAATAAAATGAAAATTAACTTGCATAAATCCAAAATAAGAAAGGAAATAACATAATTGAATCTATTCTAAATGCATGAAAACAACTTATTCTATATTCTTGAAAACAAAGACTGAAAGTAATGTTGGAAATGAAAATAAATGGAAACAAAATGACTAAAAGAAAATAAATCAAAGCAAGCTATGAGTGCATCTAACTAATTAACTTTCAAAATAAAATTAAGTTAATGTGTTATAGAAAACAAATAGGATAGCATTTACTATAATCTAATGGAAACAAACTAGAAATTAAACTAGACTAGCTAAAACAGAAAAGAAACTAAGCTAAACAAAGAAAATGAACCTTGGGTTGATGAGGGGCCCACTCAGCAATCAGGGGTTATGCCTGGCTAACTTCTACTTAAACAAAATCTTCAACAACAATGCAAACAACTCTTTATTTAGATGGTGGAACAAAAATACAAAGTTCAAGAGAAAATTACAGCAAGAACTCTTCTCCTAACTCTACTAACTGACTGATTTTTTAGCTAGCTGAGCTCTCTCACAGAGGATGCTTTATATAATTATTTACAAGGGTGAGTAATTCAGTGCTTTAGAGGTCGACTACTCTCTAAATTTAGCCGATATTTAAAGCATTTAATTGACCATAGGTCAATGCATAAGCATTTTCCTTCTTCAAGGCGAACAGTCTTCAGATGTGGTGCATTAGCTTCTCTTCAGCGTGAACGATATACAAAGGTGGCACATGAGTTCATTTCTGAGTGCAACAACTAATTGATGGCGAATAGAGGAGAGCGTAGTGACACATCTTCTAGATCGTGGGTTGAATGCAATAGTCCAGCACATGGATGGTTGATGTGGTGGCAAGTGAAGGAGAACGCAGGCTGGTGAACAGTCTAGAACACAAGTTCACCACCCAGATGCATGGATAACAAAATGTTTGCAATTGATTAATGTTTGAAATGGTCGAAATTAATTCTCAGGAGTGCACAGTCTGATGGATGATCTAGACAGAGTATTGAATGGAAGGCTGGGACGTGAGCTGTATATGTTGGGTGTCTATCTAGGGCGAACCGAGTGTCTATATGCTAGTGTGCTTCAAAATTGGAGTGTACATCAATACATCTCAACATATGGAAAACCATCAGTGATTTTCACACAATGGGCTGAATGACGAGATGGACATGCTATGCGAAAAGCACGCTGAATGCATTTGGCATATTAACTTCGTCCAAAAGGATTATAAAACCTATAAAGAATTATACAAACTAATTAATATATCAAATATTCTTCAATAATGTTATTTTTAATTAATAAAACCATAAAAGAATGATAATAATAAAATTATTTTATATAAACCTTACAAACACTCATACCTGAAGTTGAATAACAATCTGTGTGTCATAAAACATACAAAAGATAATAAAATATATGGTTAAATGATTATTTTATCTGCCAAAAATGGTAACAAATATAGGATCAACACTTCATATACTTGACACTCAATAGTCTCAGTTGCTACTCGACACAACGAATTCATAATTAGATTACACTTCCGAATTGATACCTAATGCATTCAATTCTAATAGTTCTCCAAAGCATCATCAGAGTCTGAAGAAGGAGAGCTTGATCTGCACCAACCTAGCTCTCCGTCAAAAGTTGGATGGATGTAATCCTATGATGTGTTGTATGTGTGATCCCATCCAAACTGATTCACACAGAAACCAGTATTGCTTGGGATCCTCAGTCTCGTTCCCATGAAACAAGGGTAACTTCACATCATCTCCTGCCATCCTAGGCCTTCTTCCTATAGTCACTAATCCACTACTATTATATTGTTGTTGATACGTCAGAGAAGTTGGTGTGGAGCTAGTATTTCTTCTTGTGTGCATCGCAGTGCACAAAGGTGTGGGTACGTTGTTTATTTGGGTTGGTATTTCCTTGGGCTCGGGCGTAGCCTCATTGTCTCCTTTGTCACTATAGGGTCTCTTCGTCCTATGTGGTCTTTTCTCATGGCCTTGTGTTTCGGCCACATTAGGAATCTCTCATGTCCTCTGCCTCTTCTCCTGTTGAAACCTTTCTTCTCCTCATGTAAGACCACTTCTTTCCTCAACTTCCCTCATAGTTCCTTCATAAATTTCATCCATCTACCTCGTATCATTCCATCCAACCCTCATCTCCAGAATACCCAAAGCCTTTGTACACTAGGGATCTACTCTTCGGATTTCATATTCAATATTCATTTTTCTTAAATGAGCATCTTAATATACAACTGCAGAGATAAAATAAACCTACCTCTTCATCCATTGAATAACTCCCTTCCTGCATCATTGTAATATTTAACGCTGTCGACCGTGAAATCAGTGATATATCTCTCCAAGATCTTGTCAAGGAAAACTTCAACATACCTCGATGCTTTGTTGTCTACCTCCTATAGTTGTTGGATCAGTTCTGGTGTCTAACTAGTTGGTTCACCTCCTTCGAAATTTGTCTTCTGATAGTTCAATTACGCCAACCACTCATACAAGATGATCAAAAAATTAGATAAAAAGTACTCATGTAGATCTTAATATAGTGCCTCTCTAACCACTTCTGCATTGTTACTTGAGGGTTTTTATTCTCTTTATCAACAAATTCATGTGCCTTCTAGTCAAACCAGTCTTAAATTTCCAGTCTCATCGGATGCCACAATATGTCCACCTTCCCCTTCACACTAAGGTCCCAACAACAAAACCATTTGTTGACATAGATCCGTCGACAGGGGTTTAGTCACTGTTGACACCCAAAACACAGCGACCTCCCTGAGTACCGATCAAGATAGGTTTTACCCTGTCTAGCAACACCTAGAGAGAAGATGAAGTTTCACCCAAGATGTTCGAAGCAGAACTATTGGAATTAAGTTTCTACAGTATGAAGGAGGATTGGGCATCTACTGTCAAATTTCTCACATCATCATTTAGAATATCCAACCATTTACAGAATCATATTGTAATTCAAGGGGACAGGTCAACGTACTTAGATCGTAGCATAAGCATCAATGCATAAACAAATCTATTAATATAACATCATTCATAACACGAAAGAATCACATCATACATGTATCAACATCACAATGCCGTATTCATCTACATTAACATCGCAGAAAACAAGAAAATGGGAAGATGCAAAAAGACACAATATTTATGTCCAATCACTGTCATGTCATATTAATCTTTGTGACAAAACACAAGTTCCCAAAAATAGAACTTTATTTTAGATCTCACATCAAAACACAGATCGTTGATTAAGTTTAAGATCTAAATATAGACATAAAATTTATCTCCAACAACAACCAATCGAAGAAACAGATGACCTAGAGCCCCCCTAATATTTGCAATCTTGAATCTATTTACAGGCTTCCACCTTTACATTGGTGGTCCACATAAACCGGCTTCCTAACTACTTGTACAAAAATCTATAAAATGATGACAACAATCCACATAATATGGTCTAAATAAACAAAATATGGTTAAAATTTCACCTTTGCTCAACATATTCAACCCTGTGCACCATCCTCCATGTTGCGTAGCTAACTTTCCTTAAAATTGCCTACCAACACTTAACTCCAACTTAATTGACTCTAACTGACTCAAAACTGGTTTAGACTGAGTCTAACTAAATAGAACTAAAGTGCATGCCAAAAAGTAGGTGAGAGAAACTATCTAACTTCAGTTAGGTGAGATGAATGATCTCCAATAGAATAATTCACCAAAAGTAGGTGGAGGCACCTTTAATCAGTCTAGTTAATTGCATATAACCAGAAATAGTCAAAATAGTGAGGAGGGCTCCTCTGCAACTTCAGCTTAACTGAAAGGTAGGTAAAACAACTTCCAATTAACTGAATGGCGCACTTATGTCAGATAGATCAATCAATATTTTGTCCTAGATTGAAGGAGGAGGCTCAGTTAGTCTCCTTGATTGAAGGAGATGACTCAGTTAGGATCCCTGATTGAAGGAGATCTAATTGATGATGCAATCACATATTTGAGTCAAAAAATTAGAATAAGTGGTAAATTAGGCCAAATAAGAGAATAATGATGTGTGTTTGGAAAACGACTCCAACAGTTCTCCCCTAGCATCACATTAGAGAGAATTTGAGGTCAAAAATGGGCCTCCTAAGAGATGTACTACAAAAATATAAGATATATTAAAATATTATGAGTGAGGATTTTTATGGGGTAGGTATATATGACAACTCATCTCCTACACTACTTTTTATGCACAATATAAATAACCATGGTTGAGTTACTTTTCTAAATTGACTATAAATAAAATTAATAAAATAAGCCTACAATGATGTAAATAACATTCATTGTAAATTCCCAAAAAATTATTGACCTTTAGCATTTATTTGTATTGAACTTGTAAATAAAATTAAA